>LGRX02027403.1:0-47993 GCA_001247695.2 Cymbomonas tetramitiformis | reverse complement strand
GGGACCGGCAGCGTCCTCCCTCTCTTCCCTCGTGGGGAGCGAGCAAGGGAATCTCATCAGTGCCCCAGGGCGCTTTGAGATTTACCGAGCCAGTGACTGGAGCCCCCCGGCAGAAGGGGAGTCTGATGATGTCCGGCGCCCAGAGCGGCTAGACGTCGTCCAGTCACGGGGGCGCGAGTCTCGCATCCGGCCCAATCCGGCTTGGCGAGGAGAGCGACGTCAATCCATGCTCGCATTGGCCCTCCGTCAATGGAGCACCTGGGCGCTGAATTCAGCGCAACGACGTGCGAGAGTATCCCTGCCATCTCGTCAGCGCGCAACAGCGCGGCTTGCGTGGGTCGCATGGAGAGCCAGGACGGACCAGTCAGCGCAACAGCGCGAGCTCCAGCGCCTGGCATTCCAAGCGTGGAATGACGTCACCCAACAGGTCGCCCAACTTCAAGGCCTGTTTGACAAAGGCAGTCGGCGCCGGGTCGAGTCCGCCTTCGCAGCATGGCGCCAGCATGTCGTCCAGACACAGGGTCTGTGGCGCAGAGGCAGACGTCAAGCTGGAGCTGTCTTCATGGCATGGCACCAGCAGACGATGCTCGCCAAGGAGAGGAGCACCTGGTAGGTTGGAGCCCGGAGACACCGGATGACCCAGATGGGCAGGAGGTGTCTTCGCGAGTGGCGCCGGCTCCCCAGGACGACCCCAGTCAGCTCGGACTCGTCCCCGGGAACGAGTGCCCGCCGTCCGGTAAGGAAGGCGGGAACCTCATCCGGTGTCAGCTCTTGCTCGGATTCCGACCAGGAGTCTATGTGGCAGGACATCCGTCGAGGCCTAAAGCACCTGGGGAAAGACCACCCGCTGTCAGGGCTAATGTGGTTCCAGCTCAAGGACTATGGGCTCTCCGAGGACGGCGCTTATCGCCTGGAGATCCACCAGCAGTCAGTCTCCGAGTCCAGGGTGTTGATGCAGCTAAAGCGCGAGGACCCTCACAACTCCCTTGGGAGGTGTAGATTCTCTGTCTTTGCCATCAACGCCGGCAGACCAGGGGAGCTGGTACGCCAAGGGGCGGACCTCCAGGAGGTAAGGAGAGCGGTCGTCGCCGGGCCGTCAGAATGAGCGGCTGCACCCGGAAGTCACACAGGGGTCTTAGGAAGTCAGGTGCAGCACCTCCGAGTTCCGCAGCCCCCGGTGGGAACTGGTCGAACCGGTTTGCTCCCCTCTCGTCCTCATCGGAGGAAGAGCATCCCGCGGAACGTCCGAGGCCCAGGATTCAGGCGCCTAAGCCGAGCGGCCCCAGTCGCCCGGTGCCTCGCACCCGGAAGCCCAGTCGAGCACCATCGGCCCCGCACCCCGGTCCGACTTCCTCAGGGAACACGTCGTCGTCCCCGGAGTCCACTTCGATCAGGAACAGTCAGGACCTGCAAGTAAGAGCTGAAGGAAGCCTGGCAGAAAGAGTCGCAAGCTCGGGAGGCGGCTGCCGAGGCTCGCCTGGAACAGCTGTCTCGGCAACTCCAAGAGAGTCAAAGAGCTGCCGAGGAGCGCAGGATCTCCGATCAGCGCGTTGCCGAGGAACGCAGGGTCTCCGAGCGACGCGCTGTCGAAGAGCGCTGGGCTGCAGACCGGCTGGCCGCAGAAGCCCGGGAGACTGCCAGGCAGTTGGCTGTCGACGAGAGCGTCGCTCAGCAGGTAGCCGCTGAGGAGCGGCGAGCGGCAGCTGAGGCCCAGCTGGAGGAGAGGCTGCAGGCGGTCATAGAGTCACAAGTTCAAAGGCTCGCCCTGGTTCAGGCCTCGCCCCCAGGGCCCGTGGAGTCAGACGCTCGGGGGCCCTCAGCGGCAGCGTCGAGTCCGGTTCAGGAGACGCCCATCTCCCGAGAGGGACATGAGCTGGTAGAGCCGACTTCCGTCGTCACCTGTGACGTCGAGAACCGGGGCGTTCAAAGCCCTCCGGAGGAGTCGCGCGCGGGCGTGACAGCGCTTCCGCCGCACTCATGGGACTTTATTTCCCTTCCTATACAGGTCTGCGACGCCCTCCGGAAACACGTGGTCGGGTATGCCAACTCGGGGATCGAAGCCCAGCGCCTGTTTTACGACGCTGCTCGTAGGTATCGCACCCTTGGTCAGGTCGCCGGGTGCTTACACCCTTCCAACCAGATCAGGCAGTGCCTGAAGACAAAGTTCTCGGACGAGGACAGGGTCCTCGGGGCCCAAGTGATTCACAGTCTCACGACGGCCTTGGCGTCCGTCGCAGAGAGCTGCGCTCGCTGTGGGTGCGGGCACGAGGAGAGCCCGGTGCGTATGTGGGCGTGTCAGGCAAGCGCTAAGAAAAGTGTGGTGACGTTCATGAAAAAGGTGTACCTGCCGGTGTGTGGGTTTTGCGCCGCGGACGTGTGGCCCGGTGCTTTCGACCACTTTCCGGCTGTGATGCCACCTCCGCTTCCTACGGCGGCAGACACACCGGGAGACGGGGGGGGGATGGTCCCTCAACTGGAGCACTCGGAGCCAAACGAGCTTTCGGAGATGCCCGGTGCCGGCGGTCATGGTGGTCCTGGTGGCTCGGGGAGCGGTGACCCTGGAGGGCCGGGAGGCCCGGGGAGTCCGGGCGAGGACCCTGGCGGCGATGGCGAAGACGGGGATGGCGACAGCCAGTTCACCTTCTCGTCTTCCTCTCGTTACAGGGAGCCCCGGAGCCATTACAGGCGTAAGGACGAGCAGCACGCTCTCAAGGAGGCCCTCAGAGCCATGGAGAAGGCAGTGGACAAATACCACACAGAGGTGGAGGGGTCGTCCCACGTCTTTGGTCGGCTCCTCCGATTTGTTCGGCAGGTCAGGGAGGTTCGGGAACTGGAGCCGGTGCGCTACGCCATGGAGATGGCGCGTCTGGGACCACTAGAGAGCGGGGGTGAGGAGAAGGTGTTGTCGGACCACTCCCTGCTGTCAGAAGTGGCCAGACACTGCTTCGGCAAACTCAGCTCCGAGTACCGCGAGCTTTCTTCGGTGTTGACGGAGGCTCGGGAAGGTAAGAACCTCACCTTGGACGTCATAGTGGTTCCCTTGGCTCAGCTGGTGATGCCCGACAAGGGGGAAATGGCGTCGATCGGTCCGTTCCTGCGTCGCGTGCGTCAAAGTCAGGACAGACAGACTCGCACGGTCCGCGAGTTCTGGGACGGGGTGCACCTTGCTCACGACATCGTGAGCATGCTGGCTACCCACGAGCTCACCTCTCCGGTGCCGGAAGAGGAGCTGCTGGAGATATTCCTTACGGGATTGATACCGGAGATAAGGAGGAAGGTCTTCCTTATAGCCGAGAGGAAAGGCGCTTCGGTCCTGACTCTGAGCCGGACGGCCAGTAAAGGCCGCCACGAACTCCTGACTTGGGCCATAGAGGCTGAGCGGGAGTTGCGGCAGAGCCAGGATAAGACGAGCCGCTCGGTCCAGCTGCTGGCCCACGTAGATGTCACGGAGGAGCTGCTAGCCATGGCGACATCCGCCGGCGCTCCGACACCCACAGGGCAACGACTCGGCTCCCCAGAGTACGAGGGCTGCCGTCTGTGCAAGAGCATGGACCATTATGCCCGCGACTGTCCGCAGGCGAGCCAGCGCCCGAAGGAGTGGGCCAAGTGCCTCCTGGAGGACACCCTGGCGTTGATAGGGGACGAGTCGGTGGAGGAAGCTTTGGCTGCCATCGGTTTGGATTTTGTCCAGGAGGACGCTCCCCAGCCCGGGGCGTCCTCCCCGCAGTAAAGGGCGCGGGCCCCGTCTCTGCGGGGTCAGGGGGACAAAAGGGCCCCGCGCCGGCGTCCACAGCGATGCAGGTGCTGCATGATAGGTGGAGAAGGTGTGGGAGACACCTTAGTGGCAGCGCCAGGCGCCACCTCAAGAGCCAGAGTCGAGTCGAGAGGTATGAGGAGGAAGGTTTAGACATGCTAGCCGCCACCCGCACGGAAAGCCCAGAGCCTCCTGAGCGGGAACAGGTCGAGCAGCGCGTCCAAAGAGAGCAGGCAAACTTCTGGAAGTCCGCCAGAACCCCAGCAACCGCCTCAGTTCCGCGTCCCGAGGAGCCGTGGGAGCTGCTCTGTTGGATCACCGGTGCGGACACCCGGGGTAAAAACCGGTCGAGCCACACAGTTGAGCCACGGGCAGTCTACCAACAGCACCTGGAGAACCCGGGGTCGGATGTTGCGAGAGTTCGCGGGCACTGGAAGTTCAGAGCTCAGCGTTTACCCCCCAGAGTTAGGAAAGCCTTTCAGGCCCAGCAGCCAAGTGCTCGCCTGCGTTCCGCCATCAGGGCGCTAGAAAGGTATCTAAAGCTGGAAGAGTCAGAGGTCCGACCGGTCAAGTCCCTTGCACTTTGGAGGGCAGGTCAAAGGCGGATGAGCCAGAAGCTTGGACCCACGACTAGTAAGCCCCGGTTGAATCGAGAAGAGTTAGATAAGCGCTTGAAGCGGCTCGTCAGGGTGCGCGAGTTCAATCGCCGACGCAAAGCCATCTTGGATCAGGAGTTCGGACGGTTTGTTCGCGTTGCCAAGCCCAAGCCTGCCGAGGGAGAAGAACTCTCACCACCAGAGAGAACTTCAAAGCCCGGTCGGCCGTGGTTGACCCGAAGCAGGGCTCGCCAGGCTTTGGGCCCGAAACGCAGACCATGGCTGACTCCTGAAGACAAGGCGCTTCGAACCTCTCGATTGCAGCGCAGGTACAAGTTGGAGGGTAGGGACCCGGCTTCTACCTCAACAGAACGCCATGCGGACTTCCACGCCTTCGTAAAGGAGGAGTTGGAAAGGGAGAATAGGGAACTTCAGCAAGACAATGAGCTGATGCCCCGGGACGAGCAAGTCAGAAAGCACATAGCGGCTAAACTGGCTGCAGCGTCAGTCCAAGTCGCGGTGTCCCCCCCAGACTTCCCGGAGCGCAGTGCAGTTCAGAAAGCGGTCGCCATCGGCCTGCTAGCGGACGCGTGTACTTACTGCCTCCCGGACTGTGACTCCGACGCAGAAACGTCAGTCACCCGCCTGGACTGCATAATGCAGGACGGCGATATCAGTCCGAGCTGGTGTGAGTCCCTGGCAGCGGTGTCCTCGAGCGATGGGAGCGCGCCCGAGGAGTTTCGACAGGCACAGTCGCACACCGACGTTGTTGCTGTTTTGGGCCTGGATTGCGGGCGTCAGAGTCAAGGTGTTAGTGGATTCGGGAGCATCCACCAATATCATCGCAAAGAGTACACTGCAGAGGCTCTCCGGCGTCAAGCCGGTGCGCCACGAGCAAGCCATGCGGGTTCGAGTGGCTGACGGCACCACATATGATGCTAATTCCTGCATCAGGCCCAAGCTCCTTGCTGAGACGTCGAAGGGGTCTTACGGCCAGCAGGTTGAGCTTCGGGTAATGCCACTCGACCTCAAGGTGGATGTCATCCTGGGAGGTCCTTGGCTGGCGAACCTTTCCCCGGTTACGCTGGATTATAAGAACTGGGGTTCGGTCCGGTTCACCGAGGGCAGGGAAGAGGTCGTCATCACCGGCTGTTCGCCGGGGTCCCCGGACCCCAGTCGGTCCAAGGACACGGCAATGGCACTGGTACAGGGAGTCCTTTTGAGCCAACGTCGAGCTCGCCGGGACCTGCGGACCCTCCGAAACAGAGAGGAGCAGGCTTTCGTCGTCTACCTCGGCCCCGATGGGACTTTTGGCGCGTTGGCCTGCAACAAGGGGGGGGGAGACTCCGACGAAGATTCCCCCAACGATGTTGTAGCAGGCCTAGCGTCAGAACCCTCCTCCGGGTCCGAGGATAGTGAAGTCAGCGTGCGTCCCAGCGCAACGGTGCCGGACGGAGCTGAGGAGTCTGAGGGGCCGGGAGGGTTGGTCTCGGACAGTTCCGAGTCCGGCTATAGTGACGTGGAAGGAGCGTGTCATTTGCAGAGAGTAGGGGCGGTGGTCGAGGATATTAGGCCACGGGGATTTGCGAGTACGGTCGACGAGGCCGGGGATCACCCTGACCCTCTCAGCTTTTTCGCTAGCAAACAGGAGGCGAACGGAGCATTTGCGTTGCTTCCGCCAGCGGTGCGTAGACAGGCGATAGAGGATCACGCGGCCGGGAAGCCACCCACCTGGCACGCGCAGGCAGCCGCGGCGCTCGAGCAGGGCCGGGGTCTGGTCGCGGAGCGACGACCCCGAGCACGGCGTAAGCGAGTGCGTTGGCGTGACCAGGTCGCAGCAGTCGGTCAGCCTGGTGCTGAAAGTGGCCCCTCCACCGAGCAGCCGCCGGGACCAAAAGTCCCCACTGTCCCGAGTCCTCATCAGAGTCAGAAGTCGCGAGCCTCGGCACCAGTCGTGCCGCCAGACACTACCCCGCCGCCAGCTCCGCAGACCACAGACCCGCCGGTACCGGCCGCCCCGCCAAGTACTACCTCGCCGCCAGCCCCACAGCCTGCTCAGGCCTCCCCGGAACCGCCGGAGGACGAGATAGACGAGACGGTGTCGCCGGAAATCTGGCAGCAGCTTAGGGATCTGGAAAAGGAGTTCGCAGATGTCATTTGCACAGAGCTGCCGGAATCGGTCCAGTCAAGGGAATTCAAGTCCGGCGTCCGGCTCAGGCCAGATTGGAATGGGAACGCCTTGCACCGGCGAGGGTACAAGCTGTCGCAGGAGGAGTTGCGGCAACTCCGGCAACAGCTAGATGAGCTCTTAGCCAAAGGGTACATACGACCCTCGGCCTCTCCGTGGGGCTGCCCTGTGCTGATGGTCCCCAAGCCGAGTAATCCCAAGGAGTTGCGTCTAGTCATTGACTACAGACAGATCAATGAGATCACAGTCAAGGACAAGTACCCCCTCCCGGATGTCCAGAGTCTCTTAGATGATCTACAAGGGGCTACCGTCTTCTCTACGATGGATGCCCTTTGGGGATTTTGGCAGGTCCCCATGAAAGCAGAGGACGTGGAGAAAACCGCAATGACTACGCACTTTGGAGCGTACGAGTGGTTGGTCATGCCTATGGGATTGTCAAACTCCCCAAGTACCTGGCAAAGGATGATGCAGCAGTACCTCGGGCACCTACCCTTTTGCAGAGTATTTGTAGATGACATCATGATTTTCTCGGCTGAGGTTCCGGGTAAGAGCGCCCATGAGGTACACCTCGACCACCTCCGCCAGGTCCTGGAGGCATGTCGAAAGAATTCCGTCTACCTCAAAAAGTCGAAAGTCAAATTGTGCAAGCGATCAGTCCGGTTCCTAGGGCATGTGGTGGATCGGGATGGATGTCGTCCACAGCAGGATAAGGTTGCGTCGGTACGCGATTGGCCAGACCTAGAAACTGTCACACACGTGCGACAGTTTCTGGGCATGTGTGGCTTCTACCGGAGGTACATCCAGAACTTCGCGGATATCGCGTACCCGTTGACCCGCCTCACCAAATCCGGCGTGGACTGGACCTGGGGCGAGAATGAAAAGGCAGCATTTAAACAGCTAAAAACTGCCTTGATCTCCTCCCCAGCCTTGGCCCTACCCGATCAAAAGGGTGCAGCAGACGGTTCCAGACCCTTCTTTGTGCAGACAGATGCCAGTGGAGTAGCACTAGGGGGTGTACTCATGCAGGATCAGGGACGAGGCTTACAGCCCTTGGCCTTTGAAAGCCGGCAGTTCTCCAGCGCAGAGCAGAACTATCACGCTGGGGAACGGGAGCTTTGTGCCATCCATCACTGCACCACGGTCACCTGGAGACATTATCTGATTTTCACATCATTTAAGCTCATGGGAGACCATAAACCCCTTCAGTGGCTCTTCGCCCCAGCTAGGGAGCTCAGCCGACGTCAGGCTCGCTGGTACGAGGACTTGGTAGAGGTAGGAGTCCATCAGATGGAGCACGTGCCAGGGCGCTGTTTAGTAGTACCAGACGCGCAGTCCCGGCGACCAGACTATCAGGAAATGTCAGCCAGAGAAGGGTTGAAGGGAAAAGGGATTGTGGATCGCGCCACGGATGGGCCCAGAGACTCCGCACCGACAGGCAAGGGGTCCGAAGAGGACGAGGATCCTACTTCTGTCCTCGGGGCAGTGGATCGCACCACCGATGGATCTGATGGACCCGAGTACTCTGAGCCGAAAGGCAAGAGATGCGAAGGGGACGAGGATCCCACATCTGTCTTAGGCGCCACCTTCGAGTATAGTGATTCCGAGGACGAGTCCTTCCCTCCCACCAGTCCAGCACCGGTCATTGGTGAGCTCACCCATCTGAATGGGCTCACGTGGGTAGAGTCGCCGGCCCTTTGGCTGGACGCAGCTGCCACCCTAGCAGTAGGCGAGAAATCCTTGAGGGATGCCGAATCGCTAGCAGTCATGACCAGAGCAGACCGAGCTAGGGAACAGGCCACAGCAGAAGTCCAGAGTCACCCGAAGTTCCCCCACCCTGAGGCCCAGAGTCATCCAAAGGCAGCCGGAAAGGTACCTGAGCCCGTTAAGCCCCCAGAAAGTAGCTCCCACTACGACCAGGTCGTAGATCGCCAGGACTGGAAGCTGATCAAGGAGCGCTTTGAGGAGATAGCGGCCCAGTACGGGGTGTTTGACGTTGACGCGTGTTGCGACTCCATGGGCGTTAACCGGCAGGTTGACACCTATTGGACCGATTGCTTGAAGGAAAAGTGGCGCGGGAAACACGTTTGGTGCAACCCCCCTTACACGAAGGATTCAGACTTGATAGAAAGAATTCTTCGGCATTTCCTTGCTGAGTGGCGCGCCGATCCGGAAAACACCTCGGCGATGTTCCTTCTGCCAGACTATGACGCCCCCTGGAGGCGGTTGATTCACCCCAAGTATGGGCTTCATCCGGTCAAAGTCTTTGACACGAAGGACGAAAAAGGTCGTCCCAACCACCTCTTCGAGTCCCCTGATGGAGGTCGACCCCCGCTGCGCTGGCCGGTCCTTCTGGTGTGGGCCCCAGCAGCCAGCAGGGCAAAGCCCCGAGCGCCGCCTGCGCGAAAGGACAGTGAGGCAGAACCCGACGAGCCTTTAGTCACTACAGGGGTTGCAGCAAGGGCCAGGGCAGCATCAGGCCCACTGAAGGCTGATGAGTTCGTCCGCGCCTTGCAAGCGGAATACGAACGCAGCCAGTACCTCAGCTCGTTGAAGGAGGAACTGATCGCAGCCCCACATCAGAGGACAGACACATTTCGCATGGTAGACGACATGATATGGCGAGTGGCAGAAGGGCGGTATCAGCTAGTGCTAGCTCAGGATTCCCCCCTCAGAGAGCTGGTGATGCGCGAAGCACACGAGTCCCCAGCAGCAGGGCACACAGGAAGGGATAAGACACTGGACAGAGTATCCCGTCGCTTTTGGTGGCCACGCATGAGCAAGGATGTCACCGACTGGTGCAAATCCTGCGTTGTGTGCCAACAGACCCGGCCACGCAACGGGTATCCAGACGGTCAGCTTAACCCCCTGCAAGTCCCAGTAAGACTGTGGCAAGTGGTTAGTATCGACTTCGTCACTGGGCTGCCTCGCACAGAGCGAGGGTACGACGCGTTTGCTACCTTCACGGACAAGTTGTCCAAGATGGTGCACGTAGTCCCCATGCTTTACGCTGACAGCTCAGCTGCACAGATCGCGCGCATGTATTTCGACCAAGTGTGGCGTTTGCACGGCGCTCCCATGAAGATCGTCTGTGATCGGGACTCCCGCTTCAGGGATGAGATGCATCTCGAGCTACATCGGTTGATGGGAGTCCAGGTTGCCTCTACCACGCCGTACCACCCACAAGGTGATGGGCAGGCAGAGCACACAAACCACACGGTCGAACGCATGTTGCGCGCGTATGTCGACGCCAACCAGCACGATTGGGATTTATGGTGTACCCCGGTCGAGTACGCCATTAATGACTCTCGTTCCGCCGTCACGGGATTCACCCCTTTTGAACTGACGTATGGTCACGCTCCGGCCTCTCAGCTGGACTTCTTCGTGGAGGCAGCACTTGCATCACGGAGAGGCCGAGCTAAGGGGGGGAGGGGCGCAGCAGTAAAAAAGGGTACAGCCCACGAGACAGCCCGCCAGTTTGTTCGCCAGTTGCAGCTCGCTAGGGAGAAGCTGCTCTTAGCTCAGCAGCAACAGATCGCCCAGTACGACGCGCGTCACAGGTCCAGGAGTTACGCAGTAGGCGATGAGGTTTGGGTGGATGCCACGCACCTCACCCAGCCGGGCGACCGCGGGTTGCACAAGAAATTGCTTAAGAAGCGCCTTGGGCCCCTTCGGGTGCTGGAAGTCTTTCACAGCGACAGGCAGATGGCCCTTCCCGCGAGCGATAGAGGCGCACCGTCGGCCTATAGGTTGCAGACGCCTAAGCAGTGGAAAGTGCACGATGTGTTTACCGTGGACCGGCTTTCGCCAGTAGAGTCGGGCAGCCGCTTCGTTGAGAGAGCTAAGGAGATTCCCCCTCCTCCGTTGGACGTCAGCGGGCGCAAGGAAACCCACGTCGAGAGGGTGGAGCGTTCGCGCACGCGCCAGCGCCAGGGCAGGAGGTGGACAGAGTACCTGGTCAAGTGGACAGGAATGCCCCGCAGTGAGAACGAGTGGAAGACCCGAGAGGATCTGGAGTGGGACGGAGCCGGCAGGCCCGGTGTTCCCAACCGAGCGTTGTTGGAGTTTGAGAGGATCGAGGCTAAGAGAGTGGAGCGAGAGAAGCTTAGGGTCCGTAAGAGACGCGACGAGTCCGCAGGAGCGGTATGGACCACGCTATCGGAGGAGCTCAAGGTAGACGGGGCAATGCCATGGGTGCCAGAGGAGAGGTTTGATGAGGAAGTAGGAACTTTCGCGAGAGTATCTGCTCAGAGCACCCTGCCGCCAGTCAACGGAGCCGCAGCACTTGAGAAGGAGCCAGTCGGCCAGTCTAAGATTCTTGTATTGTTTTGTGGGACCGGGTCAGTCGAGAGGCAGTTCACTAAGCAATTTCCCAACAGCGAAGTAGTTGCTGTAGACATTCAGCCCAAGTGGGGCCCCACACATTGCGAGGATATCATGCGATGGGACTATCGACAGTTCAGACCAGGACACTTCGACGTAGTCTGGGCTAGCCCACCTTGCACAGAGTACAGCCAAGCGAAGACGGTAGGCATCCGAGATTTGCGTGCTGCGGACAGGCGAGTTCGTAGGACATTGGAGATCATCCGGTACTTGAGGCCCGAAGCATACTTCATTGAGAACCCGAGGGGAAGAGAGCCCCACGGGTTGCACACGCGTCGCTGCATGAGCAATCTACCAGCTCCGCACCTCGTCACGTACTGCAAATACGGGACCGCATACAGGAAGCCCACGCACATCTGGACCAACGTTCCGTTGCGCACACCCTTGCGAGTGTGCGATTCCGATACGCCTTGCGAGTTCTTCCGGCAGCACGGTAGGCACGAGAAAGTAGCGCAAGGAGGGCGCGCGATGAGAGCCGGAGGTGTGTTCGCGAAGGGCATGGGAGCGCGAGAGAATTTGTATGGGATTCCGTCAGCACTGTTAAAACAGCTTTTCCACAACCTGACCCTACATGAAGAGGTGCATGCGTTCCTGTCTGAACTGCTTGTCAGGGAGGATCTGAGCGAGATGAGCGTTTTAGTCCAGTCAGCTGTTGTTGAGAGTGACCCGCCCGAGTTTGAGCCGGAACCGATAGCGTTAGCGGGAGTGCGAGCTGAGGTGACGATCATACCTGAGGGCGGATGGGAATCTGACGCGAGTGGTCTTAGCGATTGAGAGCGTTGGGGAGCGTCGGGAAGAGCGGTGGCTCCAGCCTTGGCGAGACCAGGCGGCAGGTGAGAACCTGGGTAATCCATCCGAGAGAGCAGTGGCTCTAGCCTCGGCACAGCCAGGCAACAGGTGGAAATCTGTATAATCCATTTGAGCAGTGGCTCTAAGCCTTGGTATGACCAAGCGGCAGGTGAGAACCTGGGTAATCTATCCAAGCGAGCAGTGGCTCTAGCCTCGGCGCGACCAGGCAACAGGTGGAAATCTGTATAATCCATTTCACGAGAGCATTGGCTCCGGACCTGGCACGACCGGGCAGCAGTTGGAGATCTGGGTAAAAGCTCTAGCACTCCGAGGAGGCGGTGAAGGTTTAAAACCTTTCCTCCGGGCCGGCATCCCGAGAACTGTCAGGTAATTGGCAAACCTATTGTCATCCCCTGTAAGTGTACCGTGTTGGGAGGTTTAAAACCTTGAGCGTGGTAATGGATGTGAGACCTTGAGCCTTGGGGGAGCCTGGTAGTGCAGATGGCAGACCGGTGAGAGGCCGACCCTTGTGCTTAAGAGGTCGATCTCCTTATTGCGGTGTGTTTTGGGAAGTGTAATGTCATCCCAGACAACAGGCGGCTGAGACCTGTATAATCATTCAGAGCAACAGTAGAAGATCTGTATAAAAACTTTACTGGTCCGACGTGGTCAGCGTGGACGTGACCTTCCCTAAGGGGGGGGGAGTTGTGCTAGGAGGCAAGCACAAGAGCAAGAAAAACGGCTAAGTATAAAACGCAGAAGTACTCAGTACGGAGTACAGTAGGACCGATCAGAATGATGTTGATGTGAGGTGCCTAGACTGTTGTACGGAGTACTCAGTACAGTTGAGTTATGGAAAGAGTTCCTGAATGTATAAGAACTCTAAGTGTAACCCGTTTCGGGAAGATGAACTGAACTGTGAATTGTAACATAAAAAGTAAGAGCCGTAACTGCTGTATATTGTGTATTGAAAGCATGCACTTGAAGGCAAAAGCATAACTAATAAGATTTACGAAACCGAAGTCTTTTAGTTGACCAAGCGTAATCATACCTCGTGCGGTCGTTTAATAAGTGTAGATAGTATAAGTCCGAAACCGTAAAGAAGAGAAGAAGTCAAGGTGTAGACTCCTACAGAAACAGGAGTGCGAAAACAGTGACCAAAATCCCTGCAAAATTACAAGCGCGAAGTCGGTGAGAGCGCGGTGGAATTCGAATCCACACTACTGCACAGTTTGTGCAGCTTTCGCACTCGTGTGGGATACCCGAGCGAATCCCATATTTTAAGAGTTTCAGTAAAATACGCAACAGTCAAAGTTAGCAAACGAAGACATGCATCTAAATGCGGATAAGCAGCGAATCAGTACAGCCACAATCGGCCCGTACGGTCACCGTGTTCGTGCGTGCCATGATTCAACTGCGCAGGAGAAAAAACGCTACTGGCACATCTGAAAAAGGCCAAGCGTAAAAAAGGAATCCTGAGTAAAAAACGTAGCGATGCTCAGCAGAGATGTTAGAAACAGATCCCAAGCCGTCGGGCAGTGATGAAGCCCCGCCGGCCTCCAGGAATCTCTGCACAATCGGAAACCGAGGCTGCTCGAAAAAGTCAGAAATCATACACAAATCAATGGGATGCGAGACGAAATCAATATCCCCCCGTCACGCAGGTTACGCGAGCACGCACCATGCACTTTCACATACGCATTGCATTGTAAAAACAGATAGTCCGCCAGAATCAATACAAAGGGCTCAGGGAAGTGGGTGAGATGAGAACACTACACAGGGCGCCGCAAAAGACTAAAACTTGAAGACTGAGATCACCTTAACAATTCGGGATATTATGGCATGACCCATACCGTATCTCGTTTGAAGATATCTTTAATAGTGAATTCGCAATCGTCTACACAATATGAATTGAAAATAATAATATAATGCTGTATTCGGCTTACGAGCCAGATTCATTGTATTTTAAATCGGATGCTATCGCATCACCGATTATGAAAAGTTGGACTTGAGACGGTCGATACAATCCTATGTAGGACTGCTGACATCTTCACCCTGAGAAGTTTTGCGGCAAATTTATAATTGGAAATTCCGCATAACTTCGTGGTATAATTCGGATGTTAAACATGTCTCTCATTGTCGGTTACGAACGATCGGTCGATCCTATGTAGGACTGCTGAGATCAGTAAAACCGTTAGATTACACGGGGGAGCTTTCGCCCAAGACGCACGCCTTTGGCCTTGGAGCATCGATCGCATTTAGAACTTTTGCGTGAAAAAACACAATTGGTTATTCTGCTTATAACCCATATTCGTGGTATCCATCAGATGCTATCGTATCATTGATTGGCCTGTAAAGCGCGAACTCTCGACACGATCCGGGGTAGGACTGCTGACATCGGCAGGAATTTTTTGAAAATTTTCCAACGCCACACATTTTGAGGGACAACTCTTGCGGTGTGGCCTGTCGAGGTCACTTTTTTCCAGGAAACCTGTTTCGCTCCTTTAAGGGAAACGAAATGAAAAAACAGCATCTTTTTGAAAAAGCTGCGAAGCGTCGTTAATATAAACGATTTTTTTTGGCGACACGATAAATAAAAAGACCTCGCGACAAAGATGAGAGGCTACCCCAATTCTTTCCGATGTTGTAGGGTTTGCCGTGCGTCTCTGTAAAGAAAGCGTGTTTGATCGTTTCCGGTGTTGTCGCAATGGTATTTCCGTTGATCAAGGTGGCAGGAGGTATTGAATTCGATTAGAAATGTTCTTCTCCTGACGAGGTATCTGAGCAGCTCTAGCGCTGCTCAGGAAGATCAAGGTCTGTGGTCGCTGCTTTGCCCAGGCGCACCAAGGCACCCCCAGGCAAAAGACGTATCAAATTGTCGCAAAAGATTACAAGAAAATCAAAATATTTATGGCAAGGCTGGAAAAAAAACTACTTGCCATTATTTCAACAGGAAGCGCAATTTTTTAAAGAGAGAGGTGAGTGTTCAACAAGATGTCGATTTTTCTTTTTAAACAATCGATAAACACTGTCGAGTAGAACCTGTTCCCAAACTATTAAGTGCCTTGAAAAATATGCCACACAACAAATAAAATCATCGGCACGAAAAAATGGAGAGGGTACTAGGAAGGTGGATGGGGAGAGAAGGGGGTGCGGTGCTATCCGCGTGACATGGATACTTCTCGCACCTACGTCGGTGCGTGATGATCGACGGTATTACTGTATACTCACGCATGGCCACTCCCACCCCTTAGTATTTACACAAGGCATACCCACTCCCCCACAAACATGCGAGGTCCCAGTCGTCGATGCCAAGTCCATCGCTAACAAGGTATCAAGGTTACCGCGTAAACCCCCAAACGATCCAAGCAACAGTGTGAAGCATTCACCTCTAAGAGCGAAATGTGTGTCGTGTCAGAATTCGCAATGTAGAATTCCGTAAGATATACACCAGCGCATCGCAAAATGTTGCCTGACCCGCAAATCCCAAGATATGAGCATCATGCGCAATCCCTGTGAGACATGTGTATCGGTAGTAACAGATATGATCACCACTATCGGCCTCGTGTGAATGATGCCAGAAAAGAGTTTCATGGACGCTTTGGCAATGTTCATATCCGAAAAGCAGCATTCTACCCCGTTATACTAAGCTGCATCATCCAGATACATCTAGTTGTATCCATATATGAAACATATCCTACCGCAAATCGAGTACACCCACTGAACAAACTTGGACATTGTATCTTGCGGGTATTATGCATTCTTACTATTCACAGGTTGTAAAAGCACAGTTTAAGTGTTTTTTTAATATGTTAAAGAATCACCTAAAAGTCATTCAATACCTCGAAATGAGCGACTGCGCACATGATAGCCAAAAGCCGAGTTCACGGCTCTGTGCAAGAGACATATGGTTGTGAGACGTACACAGTTTTATGTGCCTTGGTCTACCTTTGGAAAAAAGTGTTAAGAGGATGATAGACCCGTTGAGAGCAACTTATTGATAGCCGACGATGAAAGATGCAAGAGACATATGGTTGTGAGACGTACACAGTTTTATGTGCCTTGGTCTACCTTTGGGAAAAAGTTTTATGAGGATGATAGACCCGTTGAGAGCCACTTATTGATAGCCGACGATGAAAGAAAAGCCATAGGGTCGTGTGCTCCGTCAAACAACTCAACCTTATACGTTAAAGTGATTCCACTGCGCTTCTTGTAAAAGTCGCGAAGGTAGTTGATGTAGTTCAGTCCTCGCTGAAGACGATTGTATCCTTGCAAGTTACTCTCACAGTTTTTGGATAAGAAGTTAAGATCGGCTCCTGGGTATGAATCGCAACATTGCCTTTCAACTTGAAAGAAGTCCTCGTCATCTGATTCCATAGTTGCAAACCGATTCAGGAGAATCGGCTGAGTTGTGTTGGTGGTCGATTCATAGTCTCGACAGCTGTGCTCCAGGCAGGCGTCAGGATTTTCATACTCAAACGTGCCGCAGTTGCAAACGTCTTCCAAACCCAATACAAAGCGCACATCCTTCTGCGCGAAGTCGTCAATGGCCTGCTCCAACTTGTCACGCTTTGCAAACGGTTCTAGGTACTTGTATCCAGGCAACTGTTCGCTCAGCCCGGTTAAGCCGTAGCGGTAGTTGTCATAGTCTGGGCAGTTCTCAGTACTTGGACGAGACGACATATCCTTATCAGGATGTGGGATCGGGAAGTGACCACACGCATGTTTTGGGCCGGTGTCATACGGCATGCTGCACGATAGGCGTGCAGGGCGTTCGGGTGAGAGGTACATATATGATCCTGCGTCACCCAGAACAACAGTGACGGGAACGGCATCTTTCGATAGCAGAGCTTGGTCAGAGAAGAACGCCCAGCGGCCCAAAAATTGGGCACCTGCCGAAAACCCCAAGAGGTATATCGCTTTCAAGTTAGGATACAAACCATGTTGACCGCTATTTTTCTTCAGAAAAGAAACAATATCGTCAACGGCATCGAAAGAGCTTGTTCTCGCATCTTCGCCAAGAGACACATCATCGCTACCCGTTGCCCAGTCGCTGGTATTGAAAGCCGTCGAATAGCCATGGCGGATATTGTTTGCGTGCCCTGTAAACCAGTCTCCAGAATAAACGCTTGAGCGGCTGAACCAAGGAACTATGGTCAGTATGGAGTGGTCAACGCTTGTGAATCCTTGAAACGCCCTGTCGGTTTGGCAAAAACTCTTGGTGACTCCTCTGAAAACCCCGTGCAAAACAATCGCTACAGTAGTGACTCCAGGATCAGGATGATATCTCCTCAAAGGCTGCGATGTTTTCAACGGGAGGAAGATTGGGTCCCGATATCGTTGGTCGCTGTCGCTATACTTCTGGGAGAGAATCAGCCCGTCATTAAAAAGTTTAGTTTCTCTCAAACAGCGTTGGAAAGAACTCTCCGAGATATCCTCCACCTTGATATACACTGATGCAACTGCCGCAACAACCAAACAACACACGATCACCATAAAGGCAAGATGAGAGTTGTCTTGATGCACGGTAGGTTGCGCTAGAGGTGAATGTTTGCCACTCTCAATCTCGTCTTTCGCAATATTGAGGCTCTTTCCTTCATTGAGTCGGCTGGCTTCGCCTCCCACCTTAAGTACCGACTCACTTTGCGTTCTGTCCATTATTATTGGTCCTTAAATCAAGTCAGTCACTTGAAGCTTTCTTGTCTTCTCTTGAGTGCACTACCTTACGAACGCGCCTTTCGCGTGATAGTCTACAGGTCGCTCCACATTGAGACACGACGTCATCAAGGTGACTGAACATATTTAGGTCAACGAATGGTTCATGCAGATTTTCGCATATCACAATTTTTGAGGAGGGAAAATGACAACTCCAACGCTAACGTTTGAGCCATGAAGATGAACCCAAAACGCCTTTCAGCTACTGAACTAGAACAAGAACTACGGTGCGGTGACACGGCGTTAATGAGAAGTTGCAAGTTCACGGTTTTTCTTTTTGGGTCAAAACGTAAATGCATTTATGATCATAAATGCATTTACGAATTCTTAAATGCATTTATGATTTATTCCCTAGAATATCCCGTCGCGTGGCAGATCGACTGCTTAGGATATGCTCGTCGCGTGGCAGACGAAATCGTTACAAATGCATTTATGATCATAAATGCATTTACGAAATCGTAAATGCATTTAAATCGTAAATCAAAATGCATTATGATTTCATAAACACGTATTCGGGTGGGGGTGTCATCACGCTGTCAGCAAATGCCGAACGACAGCGACAACGCAACGACACTGCATGAAACTCAAACTGCAAGACACGTGGATTTGAACTTCAAAAAGAAGTCGACATTTCGGGTCGCTCGGAAAAATTCCTAATCGATTTCACATTTCACATCTGGCTGACGCTGGCTTACGAATTCATAAACACGTTTTGGCAAAAATCATAAAGACGCCCCCCCCAAGGGGTATAAACTAAGGGGATGCCACGCCTAGTATGTACTAGGCGCTGTCGATCACAAATATGCGATCTCCACTAGGCGTCGATCTTTTTGGACAGCACGATTGATTACCATGCGATGTTAACACGGATATCGCCATTACATCATATGACCGCAGGATCATGTGCGCGACAGTGCTTTGCTTTTTGCTTCCCAGCATGCCATGCCATAACGCGTGGGTGGCGTCGTGGTACATACACGCGACTGCTGTGGCAGTGTCATCGCTAGCGTCTGGCGATCGTGAGATGGAACATTCGACTGTATCGCCCGTTGAGATTCGAGCTTTGCTGCTGCTGCTGCTGCTGCTGCTGCTGATTGACTAAGTACTAGGCCCGGTCGATCTTAAATTAAGATCTCCACTAGGCGCATCTGACGGTCGATGGGATTATTTATCTTGCCGACGTGGCGCACTCGAGAGATCCGAACATGAACATCGAGTCTGCCATTCCATTAATGATTTGACATTTCTCGATCTTCGCGTCTGCTATGCGATGTAAAAGCGAATCTATGTGATTTCCGAACATCGCGTCGGCCATGCGATGTTTAAATCATTTTCGCCATTACACTATCTGGCCGTAGGATCATGCGCGCGACAGTGCTTTGCCTTTTGCTTCCCAGCATGCCATGCCATAACGCGTGGGTGGCGTCGCGATATATGTACGCGACTGCAATGGCACTGTCATCGTTGGCGTCTGGTGATCGTGCGATGGAAAATTCGACTGCGTCGGCCGTTGGGATTCGAGCTTTGCTGCTGCTGCTGCTGCTGCTGCTGCTGCTGCTGCTGCTGCTGCTGCTGCTGCTGCTGATTGACTAAGGTACTAGGCCCGGTCGATCTTAAATTAAGATCTCCACTAGGCGCATCTGACGGTCGATGGGATTATTTATCTTGCCGACGTGGCGCACTCGAGAGATCCGAACATGAACATCGAGTCTGCCATTCCATTAATGATTTGACATTTCTCGATCCTTCGCGTCTGCTATGCAATGTAAAAGCGAATCTATCTGATTTCCGAACATCGCGTCGGCCATGCGATGTTTAAATCATTTTCGCCATTACACTATCTGGCCGTAGGATCATGCGCGCGACAGTGCTTTGCCTTTTGCTTCCCAGCATGCCATGCCATAACGCGTGGGTGGCGTCGCGATATATGTACGCGACTGCAGTGGCACTGTCATCGTTGGCGTCTGGTGATCGTGAGATCGAAAATTCGACTGCGTCGCCCGTTGGGATTCGAGCTTTGCTGCTGCTGCTGCTGCTGATTGCTGATTGACTAAGGTACTAGGCCCGGTCGATCTTAAATTAAGATCTCCACTAGGCGCATCTGACGGTCGATGGGATTATTTATCTTGCCGACGTGGCGCACTCGAGAGATTCGAACATGAACATCGAGTCTGCCATTCCATTAATGATTTGACATTTCTCGATCCTCGCGTCTGCTATGCAATGTAAAAGCGAATCTATCTGATTTCCGAACATCGCGTCGGCCATGCGATGTTTGAATCATTTTCGCCATTACATCATATGACCGCAGGATCATGTGCGCGACAGTGCTTTGCCTTTTGCTTCCTAGCATGCCATGCCATAACGTGTGGGTGGCGTCGCGATAAATGTACGCGACTGCAGTGGCACTGTCATCGTTAGCGCCTGGCGATCGTGAGATGAAACATTCGACTGTATCGCCCGTTGGGATTCGAGCTTTGCTGCTGCTGCTGCTGCTGCTGCTGCTGCTGATTGACTAAGGTAAGTAAGGTAATTTGGTTTGGGTGAAGATTATAAAGGTCAGAGGTAAGGTCAGAGGTAGGTAAGGTAAGGTAATTTGGTTTGGGTGAAGATTATAAAGGTCAGAGGTAGGTAATTTACTTCATGCCAAGACGATAAAGGTCAAAGGTACGCGGCGGCTACAAGACGCACGCGCCCACAGCCGTTCGTGTCACCTCTCATTCATATGCACCGTTAGATCCCTCTCGAATGCCATTTTTCACGAAAGAGGGGATATATATATATATATGATTG
The DNA here is from genome assembly GCA_001247695.2 of Cymbomonas tetramitiformis. Lineage (NCBI taxonomy): Eukaryota > Viridiplantae > Chlorophyta > Pyramimonadophyceae > Pyramimonadales > Pyramimonadaceae > Cymbomonas > Cymbomonas tetramitiformis. The sequence continues at coordinate 27,778 of LGRX02027403.1, read as the reverse complement.
GGTATATATATATATATCGCGCGGTAAGCAGTGAAACAGAATGGCAGGGGGCAGAGATTCACTGTGTGCTAAGATGATATAAAATACGGAGCAGAGCGTTTTATGAGTCAAAGAGCGGTGACACGGTGACTGGTGACAACACGCAGGTCGAGGGGTGAAAGCCGGGTGACCCATCGTCCCCCCCTTACAGTGGGGGGGAAAGATTGGGCTCCCCGTGACACCACCTCACCCCGTGGGGATGAGGTGTCACCAGGCAAGGCAGCCATGCAGAGACAAGGAGCCAAACCGGCTCGGCTAGTACGGCTAGATTCAAGTCCAATCTACAAGGCAGTGCCAACCCGCAGGTGCACGTCACAGCTAATCTTGTTTGTTGCTGTAGTTGAGCGCTGAAGCGGCGCCCTGAATAGGCGGGATCCACGGCACGGTACGCAGTGCCGGCCAATCGTCGTCATCGTGACCCGCAGAGTCGTCGGGCTCTGGTCCATCGTGATCGACGGAGGCAGGTGGAGAGTGAAAGCCGCCGGGTCAGAGTCGTCAGCCGCAGCAAACTGCGGTGAGGGAGACCCCTCGGCAAAATGTACGGCGGCCGCTGCAGCGGGAGCAGGAGCCGCAGGCGGCTGCAACCATGCGTCTATCGTGGGGCGAGGCGGTGCCGCCGGCGCGTCCGCCGGTGCTTGCTCGGGGGCAAATGATGCCGCGCATGAATAGGGGCACACGCCACGGGTGGGGATGTGAGCGTCAGTGAGCCCCCAGAGGCGAAAGCATGTGACGCAGGGGTAGCCGACACCTTCCCACACGAGATAGCGGCCGTGGCGGGGCGGCGGCTTCCAGTCGCCGACGGGCTTGACGATGTTGCTGCGCTGTACTGAATTAAAAGATGCAGAGGTGGGCGCGTGCTTGCCACCACCGGACCCCGCGGACGGGGAACGGAGCCGCACAAGATGGCCCTCGCTCTGCCAGACTGTGCTGAGGCGAAGGAGAAGGGCCGAGAACGTGAAGGCGTGGCCGGCAGCCAGCTCACGCAGCACCACCAGATACAGTGGTGACACATGGGGGGAGCTGGCTGCCGATCGGCCAAGAACGTGATGGAGGTCTTGTACCCTGCCGGCATCGTCGTAGGTGGGGTGCAGGCGCTGGTGCTTGTCCCCCAGCACTCGAAGCACCGTGAGCTGGGGGGCAGGGTCAGCGGTCTCGTCGATGACGGTCGACCGCAGCTTCGTCCAGAAGCGGAAGGTGTCGGGGTCGGCGGTGGCCTCGACATGGAACCGAAGGCGCTGTAGAGCGCAGCGTCCACCACGCGGGTGGGCACGGGCGGACTCTTGGTGGTAGAGAGCCAGTGCCGTACCCTGGAGGACGCCCTTAAGAATGTTGAAGAGGAGCTCGTTGAGAGACCAGTGGTACACCAGGTACTCGTGCTCCAAGTCAAAAAGCTTGTCGTACTCGAAGTGTGAAATGGGTGACAACACGTGTCGAAGGTTGCTGAACAGAATGGCGAAGTCGGCCTCAGCGTCGGAACCGTCGAGCGTGAAACCCTTTTGGGGCTTAAAGCCATGGGAGCCGGGAGTAACTTCACCAACTCCTCCCCATATATATATAGCTGAAGGCGTAGTCCATGCGGTCGCTGTACTCGTGCTGCTGAGAAGCTCGGACAGGGGTAGAAACCCAGACCGAGGCGTCGCGGTGAAACTGAGCAGACGTGGCAGCAGGTGAAATGGAGTTGGGCTTGTTGATGAGCGTGCTCATGCGCACCACCGGATCAAGGCCGGCGGTGCGAGCACGCGGTGACTGCGCCTGGGAACCAGACTGCGGTGATGATGTAGGCGTGGGCGAAGCAGATGCCGCACGCGCAGAGCGGAGCACGTCACCCAGACTGCGGCGGCTAGCCGATGCCATGACAGGTAAAACGTAGGGTGGAGTGTTCAGTGTGTTGAAGATGAGGGCGCTGGTGCGACCCTGGCCTCGGATGGTTCAACAAGGCGAATTCCGGCGAATGGCAACGCTGGAAAAATGCTGCGGCGAAGACTGCTGTCAACGCGGGACAAGACGAAGCTGGTGCGGACGTCGAAGTTGTCGTACGAGAGGAGCTGGTGCGGCCTCAAGGATCAGAGCGAAAACCTCCCCAAGTGGTGGCCGATAACCTCACGAAAGAGGGGATATATATATATATATGATTGGGTATATATATATATATATCGCGGTAAGCAGTGAAACAGAATGGCAGGGGGCAGAGATTCACTGTGTGCTAAGATGATACTAGAATGTCCTAGTGACACAGTGAAAACGCTGAACGCCGTAGGGTTTGAGCGAGGCAATCGGGTATATCAAAAGATAGAGATGAATACACGACTCTCAGGCTATCTAAGCTCTGAGGCCGTCACTAGGCAATCATATCGTGTGTCACAGTCTAAGCTACCGAAGTCGAACTACTGAGTACAGGTAGGAAGTCACTGTACTGTCACTGTCACTGTCATACGTCATACGTGATACTGAACTACTGAATCTCAGCACACCACCTCGGCTGAGGTGGCACAAGAATGTGAAACAGGTAGCTAATGCAAACTAAGAGGTCCCCGTCCACGGATCAGAACAACATCAACCAAAGGGCCGACCTGCCGCCATCCCCGCTTCCGGCTAACCCTCTAAACCGAATGCTAAAGTACTAGTATATGCATGCCAACTAGGTGGACTGCCACAAGGATATGAAAATAGTAACTGGTCTCTGCCAGATCTCGCTCCCCGATAGATACTCTCATCTGATGCTGCTCAGCTCGACGGTCAACCAGTACTCGAGGTCATAGAAGATGTCAAAGAGGTACAGGATGTAGTCAAGGCCAGAATCCAGTCAGATGTGCTTAAGGTCAGAGTAGAGCTGTCGGTGTCTAAGGTCTCATAGGGCAGGTCATAGGTACCAGTCTGTCCACGAACACAAAGTCCAGTCCAGAAGGGCACCACGTCAAAGGGCATCAATCCAGTCAGACCAGAAAGACCCCTTGCCCGACCGCTGCCGGCTCATAGGCCTGCAGCTCAGCCGGACAGAGGACCAGAGAACCTAGGAGTCACCCGCACCACCGGGGTGCGGGCGGATCACGTCCATGAAGGACTCGATCATGCTGATGATCACCCGCACCTTGTCCTTGAGCCCAGGAAGAGGTTTGGTGAAGATATCGGCCAGGTTGAGTAAAGTGTTGATGTAAACAGGCACTAGGTACCCAGCACACACCCACCCCCGAAAGCAGTGAAAACGGATCAACACATGCTTAATCTTGGTGGATAGCATGACATTCCTCAGAATGGAGGAGGCCGCCTGGTTGTCAATCATGACAGCCACCGGGAGCTCCAGCCTGGGAATGAAGGGTCCAGAGGTACCATACATGCCAGACCGCTGAGAGTGGTACTCCCGCGGACCGTCCTCGTAGCCCGTGCCATCATATGGTACTGGCACGGCGTGAGGCAGGGCATACAGGCTGCTGTCAGGAACAGGCTCAGCCTCCCGGTAGTGTAGGGGGGAGGCGGGGCCCATCTGACCATGACCCATAGCATGATTCTCGAAGAACGTGGCCGCCCTCTGCATCCAAGAAGTGTCAGCTGCAGGGAAGGCCGTAGACAGAGCCAGAGCAGACACACCCGGCTCCTGCTGCGTAATTCTGATAAAGCCGAACATCTCCACAATCATATGGATAGCAGACATGGCCCGCTGCCCAACCACAGAGGCGGCCACATACTCAGATCCAGTGGAGGACATCTCAGCATCAGTCTGGCGGGCACATACCCAATGAAGGACCATGCCGTTGAGGAATACAATGCCTCCCGAGTAGGAGAGACACCCGTTGAGTTTGTCACGAGCATGGTCAGCATCCGAATACACCTGTATTGTGAGCACAGAAAGCGGTGCACTGGGGTAAGCATAACGGATACGGTAGTGCCGTGTGAAGTATAGATACTGAGCCACTCTCTGAAGCGCCTCCCAGGCCTGAGCCGAGGGGCATGAGGAGAACTGTGCCAGATATATGACTGAGTAATAGATATCTGGCCTGGTGCACCGTGCAATCCACAGCAGGGACCCAAGCAGCGAGAGATACGGGGTGACAAGGGTGAGATCAGGGTGCTCCGGCTTCTGGATAACGAGGTTCACATCCATCGGATTGTGATAGGTTTTGGCCGGAAGCTTGAACTTGGACATGAGCTCCTTGATCTGCCTGGTTTGGGACAATGCAATGCCCCACCGATCATAGTCAACCGCAAGCTGCAGGACGGCTGTCATACGGCCAAGATTCTTGCTCTTGAATGCCGCCTGGAAAGCTGCCCAGAAAGCCTGGTGGAAGGCATCATCACATGTCAGCCCGAAGTCATCCACGTAGACAGCCACGAAGGCCACGAACACAGAGGTCACAATATAGTATAGGCACGGGTCATATGTGGACTGGGTGAAGTGCATTCCCTGATAGGTGAAGGACTTCATGAATTTGTTGGCCAGCTTCTGCCAGGAAGCACCAGCCGTCCGTAGCCCGTAGAGAGCATAGAGCAGCTTGGCATAGCCATATCTGCCCTTATACATATACCCAGAGGGGAACCGCACATATATAGGAACCTCCAGACGGGCATGAACAAAGGCCTGACTGACGTCAAAGTGATAGACCATAACCCCCATACCAGCAAAGATAATAGACAGGATGAAGAGAAGGCGGAAGGTGGGCAGGTCTGCTACCGTGCATGCGGTCTCAGCTTGGGTGTAGCCCCAGTGCCATGTGGCAGCCACGGCCATCCGAGCTTTATGAATTTGGACGGGCGGTAGACCATCCCGTGGCTTCCAGGGCTTATTCAGCACAAAGATGGTGCTGGTGGCGATCTCACCGTCGGGTAGCACCTCCACCGGTTCTATCTTACCCTGGTCAATCAGAGGCTGCACCTCCCCACCGGTAATAGCCTCCTCCCACTGAGCCCCATCAGGCATAGACAGTGCCTGGCGGTACCCACCCGGCAGTGGCAGATCAGGAGCTGCAGTGTGGTACAGGCGCTCGGCGAGGTCATCAGAGATATGACTGAAGCTGAGTGTGCCGCTGGCTGGCAATGTACCGATCGTGTCCTCTGGTGGGACCACATAGTGCGGAAGGAGCCACTGGTCCTGCTCCGGGTGGTCGGAGAAGGGAAGGTGGCAAGCACTGTGGGTATCAGGGAACACCACCAGACTGGCACGGAGGTCCATGGCATAGGCACGTGGGGCAGTCACATCACCGTAGGCCATAGGCCGGAAGAGCACCCCATAGGACCTGGACCGCCTCATGTCCGTGGACACAATGAGTGCCGGATACAGCGGATCACCGCGGGCCTCCTGAGCCTTAGCCAGAGTCCAGAGCGGGTAGTGTTGATTGACACAGTCAATGACCCTGCGGCGGTCCAGCCAGTGGACCAAGTCAAACCAAGCGGTGCCCGCAGGGTCAGCCATGACATACTGCTGGGCGGTGGTCCAGAAAGTGTCTGCTGAACCAGTGCCAAGCAACTGCACGGTGGCATAGGTCTCACCGTCCCGGGTGTCATAATAGGCAGCCACGGAATGGACTGTCACCACCATGTCAGTGGTGTAGTCCCTCCACGGCTCCGGCCTGTCACTGGGCACGGGTGCGGAGTGCTGCTCGTCGGGAGCGGGGGCAGGGAACGATGACATCACCTGCCCGAACTCCGAGTAGTTTCTGATGAAGTCTGGCCGGCCCTCGGAGACAACTTTGTTTCTCTCCAGGTCCAGTACCTTGTAGGCCGAGGACCTGAGGCTGATGCCCACAAACCGCCCCTGCCAGGCCCGGGGGGTCCGCTTCTTGGAGACCCCCGGATGGCGGGCCCGCATCTGCTGAGCATCCATGGCCACAGTGCACAGGGTGCCGAATATCTCGATACGGGAGTAGGTAAAGTGATAGCCCATAAGGTGATAGAATGGCACCACGGCGTCCCGCCCATGAGGCAGGATATCCCATAGCAGGCAGGCATGACTGTCTGCAAGAGGCCAGTAGGTGAGGTCCATACCGGCTGTCTCCAGGAGTGCACGGGAGACCGACGAGATCTTACCAATCACATATTCAGCCATGAAGTTCTGCCAGTGCAGGGTGGGTGACGACTGCAGGTGTTTGATGCCATGGTGTTTGTACAGAGCCTGTGCTGCAGGGTCACACAGCTCCGGGGCACAATCAGTGCGGAGGACCAGGCCAGTGCAGGCAAAGCCGTGATGAACAACATCTGCCAGGAACTGAGCCAGGATGAAGCTGTATGCCGACTTCTCAGCAGAGAAGTAGCAAAGTGTAAACCTCACAGTGAACTCCACAAAGGTCCAGCGGTACCTCGACCCGTCATAGCCAATAGGCGTGATCGGGCCTGTAGCATCAGCAGCCCACATAGATCCAGGCTTCTGAGCCCTGTATCTGTCAGCCGGAGGGTGCTTCGGACTCGGCTGCACTGTCCGCATACGGGCACACACAGCACAGGCCTCAGCACAGGTCCTGTGAGACAGCAGCTGCTCCCGGGTAACGTAGTGCCAGGCCGGGCGATGTCAACACCAAGGTCCATGAGCTGAGCCAGCCTGAGACCATGAGCATGAGCATATGCGGAATGGCACCACCTCTCAGGGGTGAACCTCATGGATGCGTACTGATCACGGTAGATGATAGCCACCGGGAACGGGGTACCAGCAATGAAGACACGGTCCCCCCCGCCCTCCGAGCCAGCCGACTGAAGGGGCCGTCCAGCATAGGTGTGCTCACGACGGTAGCTGAATATGCCCTCTGTGCCAGCTGGGTACACATGTAGCACCTCCCAATGAACAAGGTGCTGCCTGAATGTACTGAGGTGTGACTGGGGAATCAAGAAGAGGAATACCGTGTGCTCGGGGTCGGTTGCAAAGTCCCGGTTGGCCTTCTTGAGCATCCGCTCACAGGTGAGTCTGTCAAAGGGCGGGTTGCCATATATATAGGCACCGGCCCAGAGGTGACCCCAGCAGGAATCAGACAGTGAATACCTGACTGGGCAGGTCTGGTTGTTACCCACGCCGGGGGGGAGGTCGTCTCCGAAGAGGGAGATGTCAAAGTTGTGTTCCCCGGTCTTGGCCAGGGCAGCAGGCGAGCCCTTCAGGAAAGCCCACTTGGCATACTCTGAGCGCGCCCACATCCAGTCACAGATCTCACCGGTGCGGACACGTGAGACAGTCTGGGTGAGCGCACTGGCTGCCCCCTCAGGGACCTCTGCCCACATATAGTCTGTGCCAGAGTCAATGATCCGATAGACACGGCCAGTAGGCAGGTGGGTGTAGGTGAGGGATACAAGGTCAGGGGACCCGAAGCCGAGGGATAGCATAACCCGAGAAGACAGCAGAGTGCGGCAGCCGGCCTTATAGTGTGAGTTTGGGAGAACGAAGTGGTCGATGGCGCCGTCCTGGACACAGACCCCATACAGGTGGAATGTCACAGTAGCATCCGTCCTGTGAGACCCAGCCGTGACCATGGTGAAGGCCACCGTACGGGTGTAGTCCACGTCGGTGCAGGCCGACAGGTCCCCGCACATGACACATGTGGCTCCAGAGTCACACACGATGCCTCTGTCAACCCGGACGGGTGCAGGGACAGCACTGGCCAGAGAACTGAATCCAGAAGCAGCCCACTCCTCGTCGGGCACATGCAACGGAACTGACTCTGCACTGCCATAAACCAGAATACCAGTATAGCCAGCAGGTACCAGAGGGTAAACCACTGTAACTGACCCAAGCTGACCAGACAGTACACCAAGCTCCACAGAAGCATAAGTACCCACAGCATAACCAGAGACCAGACATAAGCCGGTATCACCGGTAGCCAGTCCATCAGCTGAGAAAAGCTGACCAGCAGAACGGCCGACGGACCCCCCTGCTGGCGGGGTAAGCTGACTGACTGACTGACTGACTGACTGTCTGACTGACTGCCGCAGACCCAGAGAATACCCAAACAGTAGTGCCGAGGTACACAGGGCCAGGCCACAGATAACCAGAATAGCAGTCCAGACCGGTGAGGAGCGGCGAGAGGTACGGGGCTCACCCGCCGGAGGCTGGGTTGTTGAGGGCTGGTGCCCGCCCGTCGGTGACTGGCGGTTGACAAGGTGTCGCCAGGTGCGTACGGGAGTCCTGGCACCAACGGCAGGAAGACAGGCCGAGATAGCCAGACCCCAGGTGACAGCATGCCAAAGCACCAGAGCCCGTGGGTGCACCTCCAGCACAGCACCGGAGGCACCACCAGACTGCACCGCATCTGCCGTGCCAGAGAATGCTAGAATGCACAGCAGACTCATGTACATGTAGTGACCCGCCCCATAGGGCCTGCGGCCCGGGCCACCCGGACCCTTGGGTCGGGACGGCGGTGCCGTGCTCACCAGCTGCACAGCTCCAGGGAACTCGGTGTTGGTTGTTGTGATCTGCACGTCGGCTGCCGGCACCGCTGGCTGCTGCGGCTCAACACTGAAGTGCTGCATAGACATGGCAGGGTCCGAAGGCTGGTGCACGGCGACATGGAGCTGAGCAGGTGTCATCTCACCGTCGGGGCAGTCCCCATCGTCAGGGCCGTGGTACGAGTTGAAGCGGTTGACAGCGTCGTAGTACTGCTCCTCCGAGCGGCCACATGAGTCCCAGATAGCCCACTCCGACTCAGTCCACGGCTCCTCACTGCCAACGGTAGAGTGCGGCACAACGGCAGCCGCCTGAGCCGCGGGGAGGTCAAGCGGTGCCTCCCCGAGCTCCAATGAGTAAGAGTACAGGCACGACTCATACACCTCCTCCTCCGGATCGAGGAAAGCTGCATCCAACTCTGACAGGATGTCTGCAATGGGCGTGCCCTCGGGGTGGAACCCCGCCACATGAGCACTCTGCACCCCTCCAGGGCAGTCACGGCGGAAGTGAGGGCCGCCGCAGTCCCAGCACTGGACCGAGTGGCGGCCCTGTGCATCCCGCGTCACCCGCAAGGCAGTCGGTGAACCACCGGATGCAGGCTGCCGCTGCCCCTGAGTCCGCGGCGGAGGGGCATGAGGGGAAGGGTGAGAGCCCTTCCTGTGTCCCTTCATGTTTTGTTGTCGATTCTTCCCACCGCGGGCCGGTCTGGCGCGGGGAGCTGTACCCCTGTCGCCCCCAGACCGGTGAGCACCCTGTCCGGCTGCCTGCGGCTGAGCATCCCGAGTCTGTGGCGGGTGCCTGGGCTCGTCACGCCTGCGGCCACCAACAATGCGAGTCTGCGGGATGCCCGCACGGGCCAGAAGGGCGGCAGAAGGGGACTCCCCAGAGAGAAGTGAGGCCGCCAATGCGGAGACCCCATCCTTCTTCTTCTTCTCTTTAAGCAGCTTCTTTTCCTCTGTTTTCTGTTGGTGGAAGGCCTTCACAGCCAACGTGAACTGTTGAATGCCGAGAGCCCGCTTCTCCCTGCCCTCGGCCGTCTTAGAACTCCACTCCTGCAGAAGGTCCTTATAATACAGAGGGCACATGCGAAGGGTGAGGAGGTCCAAGGCGAACCCCACACCCCACACATCGTCAGGCTCTACACCAGGTCTGAGCTCAGAACGGATAGCCGTGTGGTGCTGCATGAAACCCTTAATATAGGGCTCGGGGTCTACATCCTCCAGCAGCTCGATCGCAGGAGCTGTCTCGAACAGGTAACCATGGGAAACCCACGGCCTGCGTCGCCTGGCAACGGCCCGGCAGACTACCAGCCACGCACGGCGCCCATCATCCGGAGACACCGTAGCCGACTCCTCAATGAGCCGAAGGCATGACCCACGCACCAGCGACGTCAAGATGCGATAGAGAATGCGAGTGGCTTCAGGAAGAACAGCTGTCGTGAGGTCAGTCGGGTGGAATACCGCGTCAAACTGAAGATTGAAGTCGGTTAGTTGGGTCTGTACCGCTTTAGTGAAGCGGTCCAGTGCAATCTCACGAGGCACTTGGCCTTTGATCTTGTCGATGTCAAAAACCCACTCCGAAGCCTTGATGTGAGTGGGCCGGCACTGGTCACGAACTTGCTGAATAATGCTGGCCCGGTGACCAGGCTCGCGGAGAATCGTCTGGCAGTCCTTCAGGAAATCCCTGAGAACCAAAGCACCGTCCGTGTCATCACTGTCAAGCGGGCGACGCTTTACAGGTGTAGGGGGCACAGGCTCTTCAGGGCCGTCGCTGAAGGGAAGCGCCCTCCGCGTGTCGATCCCAGCCGGAACTGGAGTGGTGAATCCATCAGAAGGATCCATGGCAGCCATGACAGCTGCAAGCGAAGCACCGAAGGGATGAAACCCTAACGCCAAGGGTGAGCCCCTCTCAAGGAAGGGGCCAAATCCAAGATAAATTCAAAATCTGCTCCGATGCCCACGAAACTCGGTAACACGGCCGGTAATGGCGAAGTAAAAACACTCTCCAAAGGAAAATGTCTGAGCCCAAGTAAAACGTAAGTTATAGACGGTCAAAAAACGGCCAAGTCGTCCGCAAGATCTGAAAATCCGCTCAAAGTTCACAAACAAGCGGCAAGCGTGGCAAATTAAGGTAAAATGATACGGGTAAAGATGTATAGAGCAGCGAGGAAAAATGCGGAGCGGCGGGGGTGGGCGGAAGGTAGGAGAATAGAGTCGAGGTCTCCGCGCTTGTCGATGTCCGAGGTCATGGTCTTCTTAACGTGTCGCGAAGCACTCAGTACCAAACTCTGCGCAATGCTGCATACCATCGGGGGCCCCAGCGCTCTCTGACCCATCTTCTCCGTACTCTCCTCCGCCACTCGTCGCGCTCACCTCTCCATCCACGCAGTCAGTTGTGCCGCGAAAACGCGGCACCCCGCAACATTCTACCTACTCAGCCACGCTCGCCCCTCTACAGCTTTAGCCAACCATTTAGTGGCTTTGAATCAAAACCACTTTAGGCAAGTGGTGGGCCTATAGCCTACTAGAATGTCCTAGTGACACAGTGAAAACGCTGAACGCCGTAGGGTTTGAGCGAGGCAATCGGGTATATCAAAAGATAGAGATGAATACACGACTCTCAGGCTATCTAAGCTCTGAGGCCGTCACTAGGCAATCATATCGTGTGTCACAGTCTAAGCTACCGAAGTCGAACTACTGAGTACAGGTAGGAAGTCACTGTACTGTCACTGTCACTGTCATACGTCATACGTGATACTGAACTACTGAATCTCAGCAGATGATATAAAATACTGAGCAGAGTGTTTTATGAGTCAAAGAGCGGTGACACGGTGACTGGTGACAACACAGGTCGAGGGGTGAAAGCCGGGTGACCCATCGTCCCCCCCTTACAGTGGGGGGGGGGAAGATTGGGCTCCCCGTGAATTTTCCTCGCTTCTCGGCGTTTTCAGTGTTTTCAGAATCGCTTCCTGGCTTCCAAAAATAAAAAATCAGCTCTCGGCGGAAAGTACATACTGCCCTTTCCTGCTGTGATATATTGCAATATGTATACTTGAAGTGTACATATTGCAATACCATCCATCAGCACGTTGCCCTCAACTCTGTCGCATTGAGCATATTCACATTTCGCACTCTAGTTTTCAGATGTCTTGAGCCATGTGTAAGCTCTAGGTTACGATCCAAAAAAATCGGTTCTCTAGCACTATGATTCTACTTTTCGAGTCACGGGCTGAGTGCTGCACCCTCCGAACAGAACATATCTACTAGCATTCATACGTTATTGGCTACTGCCCGACGGTCCTTGTCATAGGACCGGAAATCGCGTCCGGTCCTATCACAAGGACCGGAGCTTCGAGAATTTTTGGGGGCGTTCTCTTGACGGTCGGAGACACTATCTTTCGTATCGTAGTACCCTTAGGACCTAAACTTAGTGCCAATATGCGCCACGTACCTTACATCGTCATGTAATAATGCATATATCCAATGCATTTGTACAAGGCACCCTACCATTTTTGGGTTGCAACTCTTGAAGGACGGTGATAAATACCTCTTATCTTTTCATAATTTTTATCCAAACGAATTTGGCGTCTGACAAGCTTGTCAACCTACCAATTTGAACCCTAACATAATATCCAATCATGCGCAAAAGATTGTGCACGTTTTCGATACATATTGGTTCATATATACACCTTGAGATTTAAGTTTGGGGTTGAAACCCTATCTTTTTGCTAAATTTCACACCTTATTTCAAGGAAGGGAATCTGCCCTTGATGTGCAAATACGAGTGAGGATATACTAGAATTTTCATGTCGCACGTAAAAGTCTTATTCCAGATATATATAATGAATTTTTGAACGCTTTACATAACTGAAAGACGGGCTGATATGACTTGTATGCATCGGCAAAGTTAAAGAGGTGCGGGGTTTTTTATCACCGATGTACAGGAATTCTCATATTTCTTCTACAGGGAGTAGTATCGAAATATTTTTGCTATATTGATAGTTTTCGATAAATCAACTTTTATTATTGATCAATAACAATAGGTGCATTCTCATATTGTCTCATATTGATCAATACCAATAGTTTTTACCCGAGATCAATCAATAACAATAAATGCACACAACCTCGTGCCCTTATCAATCGATAACGATAGTTTAACAGTTCTCATCAATAAATAAGTAGTATATGCTAACTATCGATATATCGATATTCAATATGACATATCGATAGGTAGCGCCACTGCAACAAATATGTGGGTGTATTGCATATACACACTTCGACACTTGCAACTACATTTGGCAAAGGTAGCAAGCTAAAATGTACTTACAACTCAGCAGTATCAATACATGCCATAAGCGAATGCTCAATAGTGCCCTCAGTCAGATTCTTGCGCAAGTCTGAGTGCATCCTAGTGACTTTAGAGAATGCACGTTCTACACCTGTTGTGCTCGCTGGTACAGCCAAGAAAAGGCGTGCCATCTTTGCTATAGAGGGAAAGTCTGAACTCTTCTCCCTATACCACTGCAACAAATCCACAACTAGAGGTACATCTGGGAGCTCAAGGTACAACGCAAGCTCATCATTCTTACTCTGACTAACAGGCTCTACCGTGGCAACCTGAGCTTCAGCCTCCTCATCATCATCCGAGTCCGCTAGGAATGAGGCTACACAAACCTTGTCAACCACCTTTGCTTTCTTTGGAGGTGCTGGGGCGGGGGGGTCAATTCGTCACGCTTCGAAAAAGAGCGAGAAAGCGGCGTTGGTGCCAACCTGCCAATGATGGTGCAGTACGTGCTTGGTCGAAGATCGATTAATCGATGACGTATTGATAACCAATAATATGTTTGTGCTAGGAGTTCATTGATCGATTTCAATAGGTGTTCAAGTGTCATCGATCAATATCGATAGTTCGCGGGGCTTCGTGCGCATGCATCGATCAATACCGAATAATTGGTCGCCGAGATCAACCAATATTCGATATTTCGATATCTATGAATTTCCTATCAATAAATAACAATATTTCGATTAATCGATACTATCGAAAATATTGAATATCGATACTACTCCTTGTTCTTCTATGTGTGGACTTATAGTGATCTATATCTATATTTGTGGGCATATTATGGGTTTCCAAGGTAGCGCTCATGATATATATCATATACTGGTCCCAAATATGTTAGGTTTGGGCGCTATACGCATTCTAAAGCCATTTGATGAGTGAACGAAGCTCCGCCCTTTCCGGTCCTTGCGATAGGACAGGTCATTTAATCAATTTCAAGCGGTGCTACCCCCTCTAGTTCCACCATCTCCCCACATGCCCAAATCGAGCGAGTATACCGCCGAAACCACGTTCAAGATAAATTCTTTGACACCTAAAAATGATGCCCAAGCACTCATATATCAAGTATATCTAAAAAACGCACTTGCTAGCCCGAATTCACTACGGTCCTTGTCATAGGACCGGACCGTCGGGCAGTAGCCATTATATTTAGCGATGCAACGGGAATCTCCCATAGAGGCGAACTTTTGGACATGCACTTTGCATTTGTTGCTGGCATCCGCCCTTTGGGTATTTCCGCTCGAAATACAAATCAGTCATGCACTTCCCTTGAGGTCACGGGCTCAAGGGAAGCGCTTGCGTATGACAAATAGTTACTCGAAGAAAGTTCACCGAAAAGATGGCGTTCATCCTTTTAGTATGCGCCCAAATCCCTCATGCGTCCCTCAAAAATCGGTTCTCCACTCGTGTTTCCAAGGGGCATGCGAGCAGCATTGTGCACGCATGCCCCTCGGGAAAAAACACGATATCATTCGAGGGTGTAAGATAACATCCCGCTGAATGTTGTGTGAAAAAATATCATGTGCACCAAGAAATATATGCATACAACAAGCAGACCATCCGTTTTCATCGTTAAAATATAAAGAAATATTCGGTCAAAGCTTTGTCGGAACGCTCAGAAGCGATGAAGTTGGGATTCTGAGACGATCGAGCGGCAAAACTGAACTCTCAGGGTTTTCGAGTAACTCAACCCTGCATCGCACGGCTCTCCCTAAGTGCGTCTTGAAGTCGCCGCGGCAAACACTGGGCGTGGCATCCCCTTATGAGAAGTTCATGGTTTAGTGGACGAAACGTAAATGCATTTACGAAACAGTGTCATCACAAAAATTACGCGGTCCAGATGGGAAGATACTACCATCGGACGATTATACTGGTTTTTCTGATCGTGTATCCGCTCGGGGCATTCATAAATGCATTTATGGATTCGTAAATGCATTTATGATTTTTGACCCAAAGAAATCATAAATGCGTTTACGAATTCATAAATGCATTTATGAAACAGCATATTGTGTCCACGTCTGCGACAGATTGTCTGTCGACGTGTCCCATCACGTGAGACATCATAAAAGCGTGTTGGCAATCATAAGCTTTGTCCAAAATCATAATGACGGGGGGCGTCTTTATGATTTTTGCCAAAACGTGTTTATGAATTCGTAAGCCAGCGTCAGCCAGATGTGAAATGTGAAATCGATTAGGGATTTTTCCGAGCGACCCGAGATGTCGAATTTCTTTTGAAGTTCAAATCCACGCGACACGCGAACAGTGTCTTGCAGTTTCATGCAGTGTCGTTGTCGATGTCGCTGTCGTTCGGCATTTGCTGACAGCGTGATGACACCTCCGCCCGAAAACGTGTTTATGAAATCGTAAATGCATTTACGATTTCGTACGATTTCGTAAATGCATTTATGATCATAAATGCATTTACGATTTCGTCTGCCACGCGACGAGCATATCCTAAGCAGTCGATCTGCCACGCGATAGAATATTCCAGGGAATAAATCATAAATGCATTTACGAATTCGTAAATGCATTTATGATCATAAATGCATTTACGTTTCGTCCACTAAACCATGAACTTCTCGTTAGTTTATACCCCTTGCCCCCCCCGTCATTATCTTATGATTTTGGACAAAAGCGTTATGATTACCAAAACGCTTTTATGATGCCTCACGTGATGGAACACGTCGACAGGCAGTCTGTCGCAGACGTGGACACAATATGTTGTTTCATAAATGCATTTACGAATTCATAAATGCATTTATGAATGCCCCGAGCGGATACACGATCAGAAAAATCGGTAGAATCGTCCGATGGTAATATTCGCCCATCTGGTCCGCGTAATTTTTGAAATGACACTATTTCGTAAATGCATTTACGTTTTGACCCAAAAACCATGAACTTCTCATAAGCGGAGTGTAATAAAAAGCGCGATGGATTCCTGTTTGATTCCTCAGATGCGAATTATATTTTTCATTGCTTATAAATTCCGAGCAGCCGTTCGATTATATCGGAAGGTCATCTAAGCCGTTATCGAAATCACACCGGTATCTTTCTGGAATCTGTCCGCTTCCGTTCGCGCTTCTTAAGCGCTTTACACTGTGAAAACTGAGAGTTTTCTGATCTGTGACAGGTGATTGGAAGTATGACAGTCACCGGGAACCGATCTGAAAACTGAGGTTTTCTAATCGGTCGGAGGCCATAAGAGCCGTCTCAGTGACTGAGAAGGCTTCTTGCCGTGTTCTGATTAACTGCGTGGAAATGTCTCGCTGCGCGTTCTGTAGTGAGAATTTGTTCGTTGATTGCGTAGCGTACTTGAGAATTTTTATCTATTCCAGTGTGCGGAATGGAGTGGTACACGGACGCTGAGAAATGCCAGCTCAAGATTACGGAGTTGGAGGCGCGGCGACCTCAATATGCGGCCGCTATTGTGGCTTTTGGTGACGGAGAGGAGCTTACGCCTGAGCAGGGGAAGCTGATGATCCAAATTAGTCGCGTTACCAATCGGTTAGCGCAATTGTTGGGGGACGCGACTCAAGCGACTGGGAAACGTGGGCGCCCTTGGGAAATGCCTGTGGACCTGGAGAACTTTCCAGGGTCTGATCGTGTGGAGCTGACCAGGGCCACGAACGAGAAGGACAAGGACAAGGGGCTGCGCAAGCAATACGCAGAAGTCCAGCACCACTACGCGTCGCTCACGTCACGACGGTGGCAGCGGTGAAGGACGTTCAGCAATTGGTGGTGGGTTTGGAGCTGCCTGAGGACGCGATTAGGGCCCTTGAGCGTGTGGTGGACCTGGCTGAGAAGGGCAGGGAGCGAGCACGAGCTCGTGCCAAAATGTTGGCGATGGTTAGCGACAAGGGGCCTGAGTTGGGTTGGCCGATGTGCGAGAAGTTGGAGTTACTTTCATATCTTGACAACGAGGAGGAAGACAAGGCGATGCGAAAAGCCGAGAAGTTGGTGAAGGCGGAGAAGCAGGTGGCTGCTGCTGCAGCGAAACAACGCGACCAGCCGAGGGGGATTTCGACAGGGGAACGTTTTTCTTATGAACATCCTGTTGTGAATGTACCTTCCCCACCTATGCCCCAACGAAGGGGGTGTGGGGCTTCATTGCTGGAACTGCCGCCAATGGGGGCACCACCAGAACGAATGTACCCTGCCTCGCCAGAGCGGTGCTGGTCGTGGCCGTGGACGTGGTGGTTTTTTATTGTGTGGCCATGAGTGCCGTTGCCGTACGTCGGCGTGTGTTCGCGATGAACGTTGGTCTGTGCGGAATTGCCAGACGTAGGAATGGACTTGGAAACCCCTAATTTGTATGGCGTGATGCCGTTGTTAAGCGAGCACGAGTCTCGTGTGGTGAAAATTATGCAAGTAATTCTTTTTTAGTGCTCTTGCGAGCTTTCAATTGTGCCTTGATGCGTAGATGCTTTCCTGGGGCGATGTGGCTCGTCGACACGTAGTGGCATGGTTGCCGCGATTGCGAGTCTTGATGTCTATTACCCGAAGGTTGGGTGTGCCCAACTTAAGAGCCATTTAAGTTGGGTGCACCCAACTTACCCTTTGGTGGGATTATTGGGAGTTGTCGTTACCGGATTCTGTTTTTTTTTAGCTCAAACTGACGGGGAAGATGTCCTCTTTTACACACACACACATCTACACTATTGAGTGAATCAAGCTTATCCGTGAGCAATTTTGGGGAGTATGCGAGGGGGTAGGAAAAGTTGTAAAATTTCCAAGTGATTTTGGGGGTTCACCTACGCATGCTACTTCAACCGAGGTTTTGAGGTTCAAGATGACCTCGGATGAAACTTTTGACAAGACACTGCAGAACGAGCAACTCAAGAACTTGACGACACAGGTCTCCGAATTTTCAAAGGACCTTCGAGTGTCACGGGGAGTCCCTTATATTACCCACGTTCTTAGGTATTGTGCACCCAACCTAAGGGAAATCCGGAATATTTCAGCACATACCCTACTGAAACGGCCTCATTATATCCCGCAATCTTGGATTATAGAGGTATAATGCATATCCATTGTTCAAAGGGAACATAGTAGCCCATGGCCTAGCATTGCTTTGGCATTGTAAGTCCGATATTCGACGAGTTATTGACGTTTAAAATATGGTTCTTAGGTTGGGTGCACCCAACTTAGCTTCGGGTAATAGACATTGATGTAATTGACGGAGTGTCGTTTGTGGATGCTTGACCCCGATTGTTTTGCTGTGTTGTCTTGATGCTTTCGGAGGATTTTGCAGGTTTGGGTTTCTGGTTTCGGCAGGCAGCAGGGCAGTCTTGCTGAGTTGCAATGCTGGTTGTGTTTCTTTGACTTTTCCCGCACTTCTTTGTGGTGATCTTTGGGCTTGCAGCGGCCGAGTTTCCATTACAAATGTGTCATTTGTCGGCTTTGTAGCCGTAGCCGATTATAAAATTGAGCGTTTTTTTATCTGTGACAGGTGACAAGAAGTATGACAGTCACCGGGAACCGATCTGAAAACTGAGGTTTTCTAATCGGTCGGAGGCCATAAGAGCCGTCTCAGTGACTGAGAAGGCTTCTTGTCGTGTTCTGATTAACTGTGTGGAAGTCCCGCCCCCCGCCCTTGAGCAGGTTGCACCGTGGCAGCGGTGATCGGAGTGCACTAGCAGCAGCTGGATGGAGGATTGTTTTTGGCCCGCTGAAAGGCAGGCGGATCTTTGTTAGGCTCAGTATATAGTAGGCTGCGGCATTGCACCTGTGCAGTACTGTATGTATTGGCAGAGACTAGCAACAGTTACCCCTCATGGGGGCCTGCGAAGGACCCTCATGCTAGCTCCTGCTTTAAGTGCTGTGCAGTAGACTTAGCTGGGTGTCGGTGCATTGCCGAGGAAAAAAGGTTTTCGAGGAATAGAAAAGTGCTAAATGGGGAATGGAAATTCTGTCCATTTCTGGGGAATATATTGCATGTCATACGCACATGCGTCTAGTATCACCGTTTGTATTATTTCCCCCCCACCCCACCTGTTGACTTAGTTATTGCAAACATGAGGAAGCCTCCGAAAACGTACAGCAGGGTGCGCCTTTCTTGCGACAACGGCGGGTGTCGTTGTACTATTGAACACACTGATGGTATGCCTTTTATTGTCCTCTATTCAAGAACGAGGACACGGTAAAAGATTCTCCATCAAAAATGAAAGGTATGTTGCCCTTGCTTTCCACTCCCTTGTACAGTTGTGTGTGAAACTCTTGCGCTTTTTCGATATCAAATCTTTCGCTTCTTCAGAGTAGAAAAAAACGTACCACGCTTCCACATCTCCTCAGCTACGGTCAAAACCGGGGTATTTATCACATTTATCACACA
The DNA here is from genome assembly GCA_001247695.2 of Cymbomonas tetramitiformis. Taxonomy (NCBI): domain Eukaryota; kingdom Viridiplantae; phylum Chlorophyta; class Pyramimonadophyceae; order Pyramimonadales; family Pyramimonadaceae; genus Cymbomonas; species Cymbomonas tetramitiformis. Next base: position 8,717 of record LGRX02027403.1, on the reverse strand, counting down.
GGGCATTAACACAACATAACTTTCCATATATATATATACATTCTACGTAATAAGTGTTAGGAACAACTTTTTTTGCGCAAGCGAGATTACGGGGCTTTCGTTGAACCAGATACGGGGCTTTCATTGAACTAGATACGTGGCTTTCGTTGAACCAGATACGGGGCTTTCAGTGAACCAGGTACGTGGCTTTCATTGAACTGTCAGATACGTAATTCTACGAGTTCCTGACCACGATACCGAGTGTGCAGGCAATCTGCTTAAATTAGAAAGGGTTGGAAGCAAGATCCGTTCGGAATCTAGGATGCTGGACGGTTCTTGTGAGGAGGGTAATGGGCGTGATTCGAGCCAGCCAACTCGACTCACGCCCAACAGGGACGCATCCTGAACATCATGAACATATCACGCATATCATTTAAGCATAATAAACACATACTGACCGTTTGGCAGTGCAATTTCACCTCTAGCGGAAACGCGGATGTCAACCGCGTCCACGTTTCCGCTAGGCGTTTCTTCCCTCATTCGCGCGCTCGTTTGCAAGAGAGCCTGGGCAACGGATATGAGGGAAGCGTTAGCAAAAATAATATTTCGTATGCGTTGTTTTCCCTAAACAAATTGCACAGACTGAACGGTCAACCACACATCTCGTTGTGGGCTGACGCGTTCATTTGGCGGAAGCGGGTGGAATTTAAGGAATTTGAAACCCGCAATAGTTGCGCTATGGGTTTTCATTCTTTGCGAAACGGGTACCCACATACTAAGTAGGAATATGTGATAATATTTCGAAGCAAAAGATTACTCAGATTAGTATACAGTCTTAGAGATCTTTATTTCGCTGGACAGGGGCACACTCCCGGAGAGAAAGCCTTCCGCCTTTAGTTAAAATTGTATATTTAACAAATCAGACAGTAAGTATTTTCTCTAAGTATTTCCGGGGGATCGAACGGTTTTTGGTCACTTTTGGAACACGTCTGAAAATACTTAGTGTTGTCTCGCGTGTTGTCACCAAGCCTAAACTCACGATCTCACTCCCAAAGTGACCAAAAACCGTTCGATTGGCAACCGAACGGTTTTTGGTCACTTTGGGAACACGTCTGAAAATACTTGGAGAAAATACCAGACAGGTCTTTGCAACCAAGCCGACTTCAGTTCTCACATAAACGTGACACGGTTTACGCCCTCCCGAATCTGGAATTCACGGCCGTGAATATTAAATTAAGGCTTCACTGCACGTATACCCCACACTGTTTGCGAGTAAATTAGATTAGGAAAACATTTTTCCAACGTTCGAAACGCACATAGATATATCATTTAGACTCCTAGGAAGTTTTTGAGCTCTTGATTGAGCCGATCCATGGCCGCATCAGCTCAGTTTGCAGTCGCGACTGCGAGCTAAGCTGATAGGCCCTTATAGCTTTCATGCACATCGCATAAAAACTCAAACAGCGGAGGGTTTCTCGTGCGTTCTAGCGCACGATACTTGGCAAACGTATTGCTAACAGCAATATTGGTGCACCCTCAAACGCACAACCTCTGATGTAAGCTATGCGCAAAATAACGCGTGCTGCACATCATGGGTTTGGGTAAACCGCAAACCCAAACCCAAACATGCCAAACAGCAAAGGTGTAACAAACGCCGGCTTCTCATGGTACCGCGCCGGGTTTGTCCAGCTGGTGACACGCGTGACAGAGGTGACAGTATGACAGGCTTCGCGAATATGACTGCCCAAGAGGTGCAGACCTGCCAGAGAAGATATGGTCATGATCGGGTGACCAAGAAATGATAAGATGAAGATGACAGTGACTACTCTGCCACTGACGTGTCAGTCAAAATGTGGTGAACGGTAACATTGTTAGTGCTGGCATGGAATAATGACTTTCCATTGGCCAGATTAAGATTTAGGGGCTAGAACCCGTTACAGTTTTGGGAAATGTGACAGAGCATTGAGATATAAGTAAGCTCTGACTGAAGGTCAGGCTAGTGGACTCATTATTATCTTGCCTTGCAAGAGTGCTAGGTGGCTGTTCGCGTGCCAGTGCTAGAGTGCTAAGATAGTTCTGCTCACAGCTTTGGATAATAATTCGTACTTTGTGTTATTATACCAATTTTTTATGAAAATATTTTACTGCTGTTTTCATCCTTTTTCAAGATAATAATGTCCTGCGCGGAGCGGCTTTTTATTTCAGTGTTAATTCGGAAGTAAAGAACCTTTGGCGAGAAGTCGGCAGCAGTTTGTGAGAGCGGATTCGGAAGTCAGGCGACTCCAGGGGCACCCACGGTGCACTGGCGGACCCTTCCTCTTCTCTAAACTTGGTGGTACTTGCACGGAAAAAGGCTGCCAGCGACGGCGACAGCGGATCAGCACTGAATTCACTGGTTGATGAGCGGCTTCCTCCTATCCTGTGATATGCTCAGCTTTACCACCTTGTTCTACAGTGAATCCAGGGGTACCCACGGTGCACTGGCCTAACTGCGAACAGGTGTTCTTCATCTAGAAGCTAATCAGCACGGCATGAGCTTGGGCGGCGACAGCGACAAAGTGAATCAGCAGTGAATGACCACCTTGATGAGCTATTTTCCAGTGGTCTCTCCAGTTGACCACCTTGTCTGAAGTGAATCCAGGGACACCCCTGGTGTACTGGCCTAACTGAAAGGCAAGTGTGCGACCTGGGAGCTAATTAGCGGCGGCATCTGCCTGGGCTTACCAACTAGGAGCGGATCAGCAGTGAGTTGTTACCTTATGAGTGGACTTTCACCTTACGGTTTCTCTGGCAGTTCTACCTTGTCTGACGGTTAATCCAGGGACACCCCTGGTGTACTGGCCTAAACCTGAAGCAGGAGCGAGCTTGCCAGAGGGATAGCAGCGACATCAGCCCTGAAGGTGACAAGTGAGTGGTTTTTATACACACTATTTACTGGTTTGTCAGAGGTGACTGGTGGATTCAGACCTAATTGAGTACTGGCCCAGCCTGGAGTGCTGTTGACTGCTTGGGGATTATCTGGTTCTTTATCATGATGTGTATGAGAATTCTTTTATCTCTTCTACAGTACTTGGCAGCCGGTGAGGCCCTTATATCACCAGCTACCTTCTGAATGAGCAGTGGTGCTGCGAATCCAGGGGTGCTCAGCACACTGGCTTAGCTCCCAACTCTGTTTGGCAACCTTCTCTCTTGCTTACTGGACTGGGGGTGGACTTCCATGCCAACTTCCGTGCCCTTAACCCCTAATCTGCGACGTGATGAGCTATCTCATCAAACACTCAAATCTGAGTTTCTCTGCGACATGTAACTCAAATTCACTTTTGAAGACAGTTCTGAAAAGCTCTCAGCAAGCCGCGTGCAATCGTGCACTTATGAGCAACCAAGCTGCCTTGATGCTCTTGATATTCTTCGAGACGCGCTCCATTTTAACTTGGCCATACTGGGTCACATCTAGGGCACATGTGCAGTAGTGTTACAACCCCCCTAATACTCTAAATAGCCCTAACCACATGTTGAATACTTGGTAAAATTACATCCGGAAGTCTAGGGTCAATATTAGGGCTTAGGTTGTTAACAATGTGCACATACATCAACATTTTTCGGTTGATAATCACGTCGCCGGTATCAATTGTCGTGCATTTCAAACCTGCGTATGCGATTCGCCTTGCGAAGACCTTTCCGACACTATTTTCAAAAGTTGAGTTAGGACCGTTATGCAAAAGTTATCGTAGATAAACCTAACTTTTCAAAAGCCCAAAATTCCTTTCGCAGATTAGGGGTTAATGAGCAGTGGTGCTGTGAATCCAGGGGTGCTCAGCACACTGGCTTAGCTCACACCACTGCGTATTCGTGCTATTTCTGGTGCCTTGTTGGAAGAAGTGCTGTCTTTATAGGCTCTGTGCTCTTGATGGACGTTGGCTTAGCTAATCCAGGGGTGCTCAGCACACTGGCCCAGCTCTAAGCCCCTTTTGCACGAGTATTCTGCATCTGCTGTTGATCCAGAGCGTTGAGATATATCGCTGGACCTGTGGGCGTGCGCTGGCTGCACGCGTTTCGTCCCCTTGCTTTTCCAGAACGGTGTGAATCCAGGGGCACTCAGTGCACTGGCCTAAACCAGCCTGGATTAAGCCCCTATTCTACATCTGCTGTTGATTCAGAGCTTTGAGACATATTGCTGGACGTTTGGGCTCGCGCTGGCTGCACGCGTTTCGTCCTTCTGCTGATTCAGAACGGTGTGAATCCAGGGGCACTCAGTGCACTGGCCTAAACCAGCCTGAATTAAGCCTGCATCCTGTTGGTAAACAAGCTCTGCGCCAAAGAAGGACACGCTTCCTTAGTCCCACTTGCTGAGCATTGACGTAGCACTTGATCACGGAGAGTGAGGCGGAGCTAAGCGCTGCTACTGTCCAGTCCAGACAGCGTGAGGCACGGCGACTGGCACGGGAGAGAAGCACTCAGCAGCTTGACATTGGCTATATGAGCACAGAAGGGTCGGGTCCAGAATCCAGCCCCTCCACACCAACATCAGTAGCAGCAGCAAGGGCAGTAGCATCAGCAAGAGCAGCAGCAGCAGCCAATCAGTTCCTCTTTGCGTTTGACGACGTAGACGAGATGGATTATCATGACAGGGACAGTCACACACTTGACAAGGTTGATGACAAGCTTAGCTACACTGGTGGCAAGAGCGAGGACAGGGCGCTTTTCATCAGGCGCTTCGTTGAAATGGTGGCAAAAGTACAGCGGGCTCACGAGGCTAAGATACGCAGGCATACGAGGTCAGCGGCTTTTCACTCGCTCAACGCACTGGCAAAGAAGGCCTTCATGGAGTCCAAACCAGACTACAGATCGCTGTCAGTGGGACCTCTTGCCTTCACTCCTAGCAGGAGATGATCATGCCACCTCAGTCGCCTATGACTGGTGGTGCGCTTCATACATGAAGAATGGCCTTATGGCCTCCCATGCATGTCACGTCTTGAAGGACCTCACTACGAGGGACTCTTACCAGGGCTCAGTGCGCTGCGCACAACCTCCTTTCCATGAGCTGGCGCCAGGGGCAACATGGGCAGTCTGCAAGAAGTTCGAGGATAGTGATGCTGAGGGTGAGCTGTCTAACGAGTGGGAGGAGGAAGCAACTTCCACCAAGGGTCTCACAGGGCCGGATGGCACGGAGGACTCTCACTATTTTTGGGCCTTGAGGGCGTTCATTGCAGAGCTCGAGGCCAAGTTCCTGCTGAAGGGCACCAAGGAGAAGGAGGACCTGTTGACAGTCGCCAAGTCGCAGACCGCCGAGCAGGATGGCCTCGCTTACGTGAAAAGCTGCCGACGCAGGGAAGCGGCGCTCAACGCTGGCAAGTCAGTGGGGGACTCCATCGTCAGACAGGACGTTGAGGAGTGCATCAAGGGTCTGCGCATCAAGGAGTACCGAGATCGCGTATCGGAGCAGCTGCGAGTCAGCCATCCTGCACCCAGCAGGGTCACCTGGGAGGACCTGGAGGTCATCGTGGAGGTGCAGGATAAGTTGAAGAACGATGCAGAAGCATGGGCCCTGACGCTCCAGCAGGAACTCGTACGCAGACTGACTTGCGTGTATTCCTGCTACGAAGCCAGGATGCTGGGGCTTGACCTCTCTGAGTTGGTGTCCTCCATGAGGCGTTCTGGCTCCTCCCACAAGACTGGGGACAAACGCAGGGACCCCAAAAAGAAGGAGCCAGCTCAGTCTGGTGGTGATGGTGCGAGGAGGCCTACAAGGGAGGCGAACAATGCGGAGAGGCAGAAGCCCACTTATGGCAAGGTGCCGCCACCTGACGCCTCGAAGCAGTTCGAATGCGAGTACTGCTTCACGAAGTTGCCCCATTCGCCAGAGCGCTGCTATACTGGGTGTCGGGAGGCTAAGGTACCCCACAACTTCCACAAGGATCGCCAGAACTCGAAGTGGCCAAATGAGGTCAAGAATGCTCAGATGCGCGCATACAACATCGCCCACCGCTTCGATCACCACAAGATGGGGATCACCACGAAGGAGTGGCTCAAGCTGCCGGAGTCCAAGCAGAAGCCGCAGCAGCCGCAGCAGGTGGCAGCCAGCGCTGAGGTGAAGGAGAAGCTCGCCGCAGAGTTGACGGGTCTACAGCCAGGAGTGCCGGCCAAGGGTGGCAAGGGCGTTGAGGCGCAAGCTCAGTCAGAGGATGGCGATGACGTGCCCGAGTACGACTCCAACTTCAACCAGCAGGCGGAGTACGAGGAGGACAATCATGACTGCCTCGTGGGGGAGGAACTGGGGGACAGTGACGGTGCTGGTGCCAGCCATGCGCCAGAGTTCCAGGCCAGGGCTGCAGTTGCCCTGGGGAGCACTCAGAAGATGCAGAGCTTCAAGGTCAAGACGCCTGAAGAGTTCGACAAAGCTGCTCAGGTACCCAGGGCCATCCCGCCGAACATCCTCAGCAGGAAGTTCCACCTGCTGGCGTCCAACCTCCGCAGCTCCATCCGAGCTTGCTCACAGATTGCAGCAATCTTGATACCCCAGCACGCCATTGACATCCCGAAGGACATCGAGAACCTCCTGGCCCTGGAGGAGCTCATGAACAATGAGCAGAAGAACGCAGCTGAGCAGCCCACCGAGGTCAACGAACACGAGCTCGAGGACGTGCACGCTACGGTGGCGCAAGGGGTTGAAGTGGAAGCCGAGAGCGCAGGACGTCAGAGGGACGAAGAGTTGCCGCTGGATGAGATGCCCGACGGCGTTGTCGACAGTGTCACCGCCCGATGTGCAGCCGCTGCTTGTGTGAGTGATCTGGGGGTGGTCGACTTCAGTGACCATGGACATGTCCGGGCCGGCACCATCAAGACCCGTGCCTACGACTCACTGAGAGAAAAGATGAAGCAGCACCTGACCGACGAGCAGGCACTGCTTATGACACAGGTTCAGCCCATCTGCAAGTTGCAGAATGCCACTATGTATGAGGGCCTGGCGCTGGTTTCATCTGGGGGCGAGCTCATGCTTTATCGGGCGATCCTCATGGACACCGGCGCCAACTGTAACATCATCTCCATCGCGGTCGTGAGGCGACTGGGCCTTACAGTGTATGAGGCCAGCACCGGTGCCAAGGTCACCAGGTGTGACAACAGCCCCACGAAGTTCACGCATTACTGCCATGTGGATGTCATACTGGCTGCAGGCACACCGCACATGACACTTCACCGGCTTTACGCCTTCGTGACCTTCGAGCCCGAGAACTCTTGGGACCTGCTGATAGGTACTGGGCCGCTCAAGAACTCCTTGATGATTGACATCAAGCTTGGGAGTGGTGTGGCCGTGTCACACGCGCCGACGATTCTGGGTATGGAGGTGGTGCTTCCGTTGGTAGACATGACACCACCCAGGCGTCCCGACCTGCCCAGGCGGGTGGACCCGACGGTGTGTTTGATGTCGGAGATCTTTGGACAAGGAGTGGAGTGCGAATGGTTGAAGCACCCACCTCCGAGCGTGAGGGGGGAGAGGTTCGCTGCTTCTGGCCATCGTCCCGAGCACATTGACGACGTCGTGGTATCACCGTTGACGTCACCGGTGCCTTCGGTGAGAGAGCCTGGTGAACTCCCACGGCCTTGCGTCAGCTCGCACGCAGAGCTGCTGGCGCAGAATCGCCATTGGACAGCCCCGATGAACAGTCGCCGAAGGAGTGCCCTGGCGCCACTGGCAACTGCCGTGCAGACAGCATCAGAGGGCGTGCTCGCACAGTTTTACGATGAGCCGAGCCCTTGGCAGGGTGGGCGCGCAAGATGGTTCGCTGAGGACCAGGTCACCGAGATTCGTCCGCCTCTCGGCTACAACTGGGCGGATCAGAGACTGTGTCTGGACCGGAGCCGCATCGCGCGTCTCTGCCGCATCCTCCAGCGCCCAGCCCGGGACATGCCGACTCGACCTTCCCGAGAACATGTCTGCGTGGAGTTCACCCGGTGTCACGAGCAGCAGTGGGTGACAGTAGACCAGCTGATGTTCCCTAACTGGCTGCACGTGGATCAGAAGCTGCAGCATGACGAGGAGACGGACCGCTGGATACTCGGCGGCAGCTACATGACGCACGTACCGTCCTCTGCCAGCAAGCACAACGTCGTCATGCCCAGGCCGAGAGGCATTTCAAGGCTCGACTTCACCCCGATCCAGAAGCTGCAGGACAAGGTCCAGACATTGCTCAAGTACCCCAGTGGTGAGGTCACTGGGACCCTCATGTGGGATCTGAAGGAGAACGCCTTCTGTGTCCAGCCGGACACAGCCACGCAGTACCTTGACTTGATGGGCTGTACGTTGGAGCACGCGTTCGTGTGCAATGGCGAGGAGTTGCTGCAAGAGCTCCAGCTCCCTCACTGGTACGAAGGCACTGGTGTCTGGCAGTACCAGCTGCTCAGGTATCTCTGCCCAGTGGACGTGGAGTCCCTCTCGAAAGGCATATTCCAGCAGTATGCTCGACACGGCCAAGGAGGACCACCCTTGGAGCTCGTCTCTCTGGATTCCAACGCCAAGTACTACCCGGTGGAAGATGGTCTTGGTGGGCACGGTAGAGTGTTCTCCGAGAATGCAGCCGCCCTGGAGTACATACAATTGGGAGAGATGAGGAGGATGCTCAAGTCGGTCAACACCGAGCAGCAGGGATACGAGGCGATTGAAGCAGGTGGTGAACGCAGGCCACCGCCACCCGGCAACATGGTTAACACCAGGCTCACAAAGCGCGCCCTGACGCAGCCAC
>LGRX02027402.1:0-13917 GCA_001247695.2 Cymbomonas tetramitiformis | reverse complement strand
TGCACGCGTTTCGTCCTTCTGCTGATTCAGAACGGTGTGAATCCAGGGGCACTCAGTGCACTGGCCTAAACCAGTCTGAATTAAGCCCGCATCCTGTTGGTAAACAAGCTCTGCGCCAAAGAAGGACACGCTTCCTTAGTCCCACTTGCTGAGCATTGACGTAGCACTTGATCAGGGAGAGTGAGGCGGAGCTGAGCGCTGCCACTGTCCAGTCCAGACAGCGTGAGGCACGGCGACTGGCACGGGAGAGAAGCACTCAGCAGCTTGACATTGGCTATATGAGCACAGAAGGGTCGGGTCCAGAATCCAGCCCCTCCACACCAACATCAGTAGCAGCAGCAAGGGCAGTAGCATCAGCAAGGGCAGCAGCAGCAGCAGCAGCCAATCAGTTCCTCTTTGCGTTTGACGACGTAGACGAGATGGATTATCATGACAGGGACAGTCACACACTTGACAAGGTTGATGACAAGCTTAGCTACACTGGTGGCAAGAGCGAGGACAGGGCGCTTTTCATCAGGCGCTTCGTTGAAATGGTGGCAAAAGTACAGCGGGCTCACGAGGCTAAGATACGCAGGCATACGAGGTCAGCGGCTTTTCACTCGCTCAACGCACTGGCAAAGAAGGCCTTCATGGAGTCCAAACCAGACTACAGATCGCTGTCAGTGGGACCTCTTGCCTTCACTCCTAGCAGGAGATGATCATGCCACCTCAGTCGCCTATGACTGGTGGTGCGCTTCATACATGAAGAATGGCCTTATGGCCTCCCATGCATGTCACGTCTTGAAGGACCTCACTACGAGGGACTCTTACCAGGGCTCAGTGCGCTGCGCACAACCTCCTTTCCATGAGCTGGCGCCAGGGGCAACATGGGCAGTCTGCAAGAAGTTCGAGGATGGTGATGCTGAGGGTGAGCTGTCTAACGAGTGGGAGGAGGAAGCAACTTCCACCAAGGGTCTCACAGGGCCGGATGGCACGGAGGACTCTCACTATTTTTGGGCCTTGAGGGCGTTCATTGCAGAGCTCGAGGCCAAGTTCCTGCTGAAGGGCACCAAGGAGAAGGAGGACCTGTTGACAGTCGCCAAGTCGCAGACCGCCGAGCAGGATGGCCTCGCTTACGTGAAAAGCTGCCGACGCAGGGAAGCGGCGCTCAACGCTGGCAAGTCAGTGGGGGACTCCATCGTCAGACAGGACGTTGAGGAGTGCATCAAGGGTTTGCGCATCAAGGAGTACCGAGATCGCGTATCGGAGCAGCTGCGAGTCAGCCATCCTGCACCCAGCAGGGTCACCTGGGAGGACCTGGAGGTCATCGTGGAGGTGCAGGATAAGTTGAAGAACGATGCAGAAGCATGGGCCCTGACGCTCCAGCAGGAACTCGTGCGCAGACTGACTTGCGTGTATTCCTGCTACGAAGCCAGGATGCTGGGGCTTGACCTCTCTGAGTTGGTGTCCTCCATGAGGCGTTCTGGCTCCTCCCACAAGACTGGGGACAAACGCAGGGACCCTAAAAAGAAGGAGCCAGCTCAGTCTGGTGGTGATGGTGCGAGGAGGCCTACAAGGGAGGCGAACAATGCGGAGAGGCAGAAGCCCACTTATGGCAAGGTGCCGCCACCTGACGCCTCGAAGCAGTTCGAATGCGAGTACTGCTTCACGAAGTTGCCCCATTCGCCAGAGCGCTGCTATACTGGGTGTCGGGAGGCTAAGGTACCCCACAACTTCCACAAGGATCGCCAGAACTCGAAGTGGCCAAATGAGGTCAAGAATGCTCAGATGCGCGCATACAACATCGCCCACCGCTTCGATCACCACAAGATGGGGATCACCACGAAGGAGTGGCTCAAGCTGCCGGAGTCCAAGCAGAAGCCGCAGCAGCCGCAGCAGGTGGCAGCCAGCGCTGAGGTGAAGGAGAAGCTCGCCGCAGAGTTGACGGGTCTACAGCCAGGAGTGCCGGCCAAGGGTGGCAAGGGCGTTGAGGCGCAAGCTCAGTCAGAGGATGGCGATGACGTGCCCGAGTACGACTCCAACTTCAACCAGCAGGCGGAGTACGAGGAGGACAATCATGACTGCCTCGTGGGGGAGGAACTGGGGGACAGTGACGGTGCTGGTGCCAGCCATGCGCCAGAGTTCCAGGCCAGGGCTGCAGTTGCCCTGGGGAGCACTCAGAAGATGCAGAGCTTCAAGGTCAAGACGCCTGAAGAGTTCGACAAAGCTGCTCAGGTACCCAGGGCCATCCCGCCGAACATCCTCAGCAGGAAGTTCCACCTGCTGGCGTCCAACCTCCGCAGCTCCATCCGAGCTTGCTCACAGATTGCAGCAATCTTGATACCCCAGCACGCCATTGACATCCCGAAGGACATCGAGAACCTCCTGGCCCTGGAGGAGCTCATGAACAATGAGCAGAAGAACGCAGCTGAGCAGCCCACCGAGGTCAACGAACACGAGCTCGAGGACGTGCACGCTACGGTGGCGCAAGGGGTTGAAGTGGAAGCCGAGAGCGCAGGACGTCAGAGGGACGAAGAGTTGCCGCTGGATGAGATGCCCGACGGCGTTGTCGACAGTGTCACCGCCCGATGTGCAGCCGCTGCTTGTGTGAGTGATCTGGGGGTGGTCGACTTCAGTGACCATGGACATGTCCGGGCCGGCACCATCAAGACCCGTGCCTACGACTCACTGAGAGAAAAGATGAAGCAGCACCTGACCGACGAGCAGGCACTGCTTATGACACAGGTTCAGCCCATCTGCAAGTTGCAGAATGCCACTATGTATGAGGGCCTGGCGCTGGTTTCATCTGGGGGCGAGCTCATGCTTTATCGGGCGATCCTCATGGACACCGGCGCCAACTGTGACATCATCTCCATCGCGGTCGTGAGGCGACTGGGCCTTACGGTGTATGAGGCCAGCACCGGTGCCAAGGTCACCAGGTGTGACAACAGCCCCACGAAGTTCACGCATTACTGCCATGTGGACGTCATACTGGCTGCAGGCACACCGCACATGACACTTCACCGGCTTTACGCCTTCGTGACCTTCGAGCCCGAGAACTCTTGGGACCTGCTGATAGGTACTGGGCCGCTCAAGAACTCCTTGATGATTGACATCAAGCTTGGGAGTGGTGTGGCCGTGTCACACGCGCCGACGATTCTGGGTATGGATACTCAGGTGGTGCTTCCGTTGGTAGACATGACACCACCCAGGCGTCCCGACCTGCCCAGGCGGGTGGACCCGACGGTGTGTTTGATGTCGGAGATCTTTGGACAAGGAGTGGAGTGCGAATGGTTGAAGCACCCACCTCCGAGCGTGAGGGGGGAGAGGTTCGCTGCTTCTGGCCATCGTCCCGAGCACATTGACGACGTCGTGGTATCACCGTTGACGTCACCGGTGCCTTCGGTGAGAGAGCCTGGTGAACTCCCACGGCCTTGCGTCAGCTCGCACGCAGAGCTGCTGGCGCAGAATCGCCATTGGACAGCCCCGATGAACAGTCGCCGAAGGAGTGCCCTGGCGCCACTGGCAACTGCCGTGCAGACAGCATCAGAGGGCGTGCTCGCACAGTTTTACGATGAGCCGAGCCCTTGGAAGGGTGGGCGCGCACAGTGGTTCGCTGAGGACCAGGTCACTGAGATTCGTCCGCCTCTCGACTACAACTGGGCGGATCAGAGACTGTGTCTGGACCGGAACCGCATCGCGCGTCTCTGCCGCATCCTCCAGCGCCCAGCCCGGGACATGCCGACTCGACCTTCCCGAGATCATGTCTGCGTGGAGTTCACCCGGTGTCACGAGCAGCAGTGGGTGACAGTAGACCAGCTGATGTTCCCTAACTGGCTGCACGTGGATCAGAAGCTGCAGCATGACGAGGAGACGGACCGCTGGATACTCGGCGGCAGCTACATGACGCACGTACCGTCCTCTGCCAGCAAGCACAACGTCGTTATGCCTAGGCCGAGAGGCATTTCAAGGCTCGACTTCACCCCGATCCAGAAGCTGCAGGACAAGGTCCAGACATTGCTCAAGTACCCCAGTGGTGAGGTCACTGGGACCCTCATGTGGGATCTGAAGGAGAACGCCTTCTGTGTCCAGCCGGACACAGCCACGCAGTACCTCGACTTGATGGGCTGTACGTTGGAGCACGCGTTCGTGTGCAATGGCGAGGAGTTGCTGCAAGAGCTCCAACTTCCTCACTGGTACGAGAGCACTGGTGTCTGGCAGTACCAGCTGCTCAGATATCTCTGCCCAGTGGACGTGGAGTCCCTCTCGAAAGGCATATTCCAGCAGTACGTTCGACACGGCCAAGGAGGACCACCCTTGGAGCTCGTCTCTCTGGATTCCAACGCCAAGTACTACCCGGTGGAAGATGGTCTTGGTGGGCACGGTAGAGTGTTCTCCGAGAATGCAGCCGCCCTGGAGTACATACAATTGGGAGAGATGAGGAGGATGCTCAAGTCGGTCAACACCGAGCAGCAGGGATACGAGGCGATTGAAGCAGGTGGTGAACGCAGGCCACCGCCACCCGGCAACATGGTTAACACCAGGCTCACAAAGCGCGCCCTGACGCAGCCACCTGCGCCTGCTGCTGGGGCGGGGCCGTCTCAGGCCGCCGCTGGGCCGTCTCAGGCCGCCGCTGGGCCATCTCGGGCCGCCGCTGGGCCGTCGCAGGCCGCCGCTGGGCCGTCTCGTGCCGGGTCCGCCAGCAGGCCCGCGCCGACGCGAGCGAGGTCGCCGCCGAGCAGAGGCTACTCAACGACGCCGTCGCCACCATCCCACGACGGTGGTCTTGCGGGCGATTCCCGTGCGTTGTCGCCTTCGCTCATTTGCGCCACAGCAGCTGGACCCTTGAGTTCTGCTGGCTCTCCTCGTGGAGGGTCGTCGCCTGCTCTGAGTAACATTGGCTCATGGGCGAACTCAATCCGTGTCCCACGTGGGTCTCGACCACGTTCCCCGCGAGACGTATCCTCTGCACCTCCGGGTCCGCCACGGGCGCAGCGTCTGTCTCCGTCCCCCGCGAGGACACCTCCGTCTCCATCCGGTCCATCGGGATCAGATTGGGATGCCGTACAGCGAGCCACACGCTTATCCGACACCTCAGTGCACACGTTTCTGTCCGTGGAGGAGGTGAGGGCCTTGAGGGATCTCCGCAACCTCACCGTCTTCATGGTGAAGTTTGGCGTGACGTTCATGGATCGCTTTCGAGGCCGCCGTGTCGTGTATGAGCTTGGCGTGTGCAACCGTGAACGAGGTCTCCGGCTTCGGACGCATCCAGGTATCCCCGGCAAGGTCGCCAGGAAGCACAACAAGACCATTCATTGTGGGAACCAGGGCTGGCGCCTCCCTCTTGGGGGACAGACGACGTCTTCCAACCTGCTGGAGGCAATCACGTCGGCCTATGCCGATCTGTCAAACTTTGGTTCGGGGCAGGAGCGCGAGGGAGGCCATGCGAGGAACATCGAGAGGTCGCTATGCTCCTACGTGGGGCTGGGGTCAATACACGTGCTTCGCTGCATGGAGCACCCGAATGCCAAGCCGGTCCATTACATTTTCATGGAGGATCAGCGGTGTTTGTCTTGGCGCGCTTATTTCACGAACGATTACCTCATGCGGGACGACCGGAAGTTCACGCACTTGGAGTGGGGAACCAAGGTCACGGCCGCGCCGTGGGTGCTGCCGGCGCTGGAATCCCTTGAGGCACGTCGTCGTCTCCCACCGGATGAGCCGCCCGCCCTTCAGGCTCGAGTGGCCGAGAGGCCTGAGCACATGGACGAGGTGCGGACGAGGAATGTATACGAGGTCCGCGACCCCCCTGCGCCTCAGCAGCGCCACCCTTCCGGCGGTGCGGCTGAACGTCGACAGGGCGCAAGCGATGTTGCACGCGCATCTGCTCCTTCCGCTGGGCGCCATGGGACTTCATCCCATGTCGTTTCCGCGCCGAGAGCGTCCCGGATTCCGGCTGGCCTCACCTTGCGGTGCCCGCCTTCTCCGGCGCATTCAGTGTGCACAGAGGTGACGCAGGAGTTCGAGCACCACACACATCAACGACGAGAGACGCAGAGGCAGCAGCCGCATTTTCAACAGGGCTCCCCGGGCACAGCGGGCGGGCAGCCCTGACACACGACCGGCGCTGTGGCCGCGGGCTGCCAGCACGGGCAGTCCGCATGAGGCCAGTAGGTGTGCTGCAGGCGTTCATCTCGCTTGCAAGCAGTGCAGTGGTTTGGTGGTGGCTGGGACGAGGTCCCATTCCTATGGTCGCCGTTTGGGCAGCATTTGAGACAATGGCGTGGCATCTGTCATGGTGCCCTTTTCAGATCTGGTGGGAGCGCTGCGTGGCTTCGCTTTCACACCGGCTGCCGTTGTGGTGGTCGATTGCTCGACGTTATCCTCGTCATGCGGACTATGGCATTTGGATCCTGTGGGCCCTCGCATGTGTCTGGTACGTTGGGCTCCTTATCGTACGCGCTACAGGCATCTATGCTGGCGTACACCGCGTTCGTACCGAAGGCTGGATGGTGGTGCCCCTCCGAGGGGTGGTCGTTTCCTTGGCATGCTGGTCACAGTGTGCCGCGGCACTCCTCCTCGTGGTCCTCGCCTGGCTTTGGGTCTGCGTCAATGTTTACGCTGAAGACCGAGCGCGCCAGGCTTCTCGTGTCGTGGACGTCCCTCTGGACGCGCGTGACGTTCCCGGTGGCCGAGGGTGGACTGTTCCGTCCTTGCAGTGGTCCCAGGTCTTCTTACTGGGCCGCGTGCGCCTGCCCGCTTTGCCGGCCAGGTTGAGCAAGCCTCGCTTTGCGTCGCGTTGGGCACAGCTTCGGCGTAATCTCCGACTTCATCGTTTCGCGCAAGCCGCTTACCTCGTGGTTGTCCTTGCGCTGGTGATCTCCACTGCTGCTGGTGGGAGTTCTCGCTTGGCGCTCGGGGGGTGGAGATTAGTGGCGTGCTTCTTCACCTCGAACTCGCCGGCAGCCGCAGTGCGGTTCAACAGAATTTTGCGATTTTTTCTGCTTTTGTGCGGAATCCTGTGGGTTGCTGGCGCATTGACGGAGAACATGCCTGCGCATGGCGTCACGTCACCCACGCGAAGTGCCTGGAGTGCGTCACCCTGCACTTCTTGGGAGGCTCAGCAATCGTCGAGGCAATGGGAGCCGGGTTGGCAGGCCAATGTCGCGGAGCAGGATGAGGTCTTGCCGTATACCGTGCTGGACGAGCTTCAACCTCTGGGTGACACCACTGTGACCAAAGACGAGGCAGCGTGGCTCGACACTGAGCTCAATGCCACGTTTGGAGGGCATCCTGACTTCAAGGAAGAGCACTGGGAAGAAATGCGAGCTGTCCTTCGCAGATGCAAGGGCACTTTCGCCAACAGCCCTCACGACCTGACAGGCTACAAGGGCAAGGCAGAGCACAACACGTTCTCCATCCCTTTTGTGGACGAGTCCAAGGCTGCTTACCAGAGACCTAGGAAGTACAGCCCGGGCGAACAAGAGATCATTGACATCCACTGCAAAGAATTGCTGGAGTATGGCTTCATTGAGCCTGCAGCCAAGCATTGCAGACATGCGAGCAACGTCGTCGTGGCTGGTAAGAAGGATCATGAGACTGGCCTGTGGACCCAGACGCGCTTCTGCGTGGACCTTAGGGGCGTCAATCGACACTCCCTCAAGGATAACACTATGCCACATCGACCAGAGGAGCTCTACCAGAAGGTGGCGAAGGCCAAGTTCAAGACCACGCTGGATGCCACCAAAGCCTTCCATCAGATTCCCATGGCTACGGAAGAGGACAGGAGCAAAACGGCATTCTGGTGGAAGAACCAGCTGTACCAGTACACTTCGATGCCCTTTGGGGCTGCTGGAGCAACATCTGCGTTTGTGAGAATCATGGACTACGAGTTACGTCACCTGCAGCACTGCACTGTGGCGTACGTTGATATATCAGAATTTTAAAAAAATTCGTAGCTCTGCGATCTTGTACTATGTTGAGATTGCTTGGACAGTTACCGACACCAGTGAATGTTAATGACGAACTTATGGTTATCCGCGAGTGTTAAGATTGCTCGGATCCGACAATATTCGTACCATCATGTGCACACGTTTGCGACAAAGGGCTTCCCGTGAGTTCCAGTGCACG
Organism: Cymbomonas tetramitiformis; assembly: GCA_001247695.2. Taxonomy (NCBI): domain Eukaryota; kingdom Viridiplantae; phylum Chlorophyta; class Pyramimonadophyceae; order Pyramimonadales; family Pyramimonadaceae; genus Cymbomonas; species Cymbomonas tetramitiformis. Next base: position 5,808 of record LGRX02027402.1, on the reverse strand, counting down.
TAACTTTGCAAAAGTATTACTAAGATGTATATAATTTAGTTGCCAAAGGCCCAAGGCCTCAGAAGCCTTGTGCACGAAGCCATCAATTTATTTCTTTGGCAGATTTATTGGGTTTGTGTTCGAGTTTACCCAAACCCAATACATGTCAAACTAGGGCCTGAAAACGCGTTTTCAGGCCATGAAAAGCATTTTCAGGGCCAGAAAAGTCGTTTTCAGGGCCAGAAAAGTCGTTTTCAGGCCCTGAAAAGTCGTTTTCAGGCCCTGAAAAGTCGTTTTCAGGTCCTGAATTGATTTTCAGGCCCTGCAAAGTCGTTTTCAGGCCCTGCAAAGCATTTTCAGGCCCTGCAAAGCATTTTCAGGCCCTGCAAAGCATTTTCAGGCCCTGCAAAAGCATTTTCAGGCCCTGAAAAGCATTTTCAGGCCCTGAAAAGCATTTTCAGGCCCTGAAAAGCATTTTCAGGCCCTGAAAAGCATTTTCAGGCCCTGAAAAGCATTTCGTTCAGGGCCTGAAAAGTCGTTTTCAGGGCCAGAAATAATTTTCGGGGCCTGAAAACTCGTTTTCAGGCCCTGAGAAGTCGTTTTCGGGGCCTGAAAAGTCGTTTTCGAGGCCTGAAAAACATTTTCAGGCCCGAAAAGGCATTTGTAGGCCTGATGTGAATTTTCAGGGCTTGGAACACTGAAAAAGTTCAGGCCCTGAACTTTTTTTTCAGGGTGTTAGATGGCGACATGAGAATATAATTCTAAACTTTATATAACACGAAAAGTGAATAAAAAGTTCAGGCCCTGAAAAAAACGTTCAGGGTTGTTCTTAAGAGTGTGAATTCCAAAATTCAGGCCCTTAATGTGGGAGGCTACACTCCAGCTTCTTCACTGCTTTACACTTTCGGACTTATCTATTACTAACTATTAAACGACCGCACGAGGTATGGTTTCGATACTACGGCGGTCAACTATCCGGAATATGATTTATATATTCACTTCAAGTTATGCTTTCAATGTATGCTTTCAATACAAATATACAGCTGTTACGGTTTCGTACTTTTTATGTTACTCGTATCTCAGTTCAGTTCTCATCTCCGAAGCTGGCTGCCATAGAGTTCTTAAGCATCATGAAACTCAACTCGGAACTCAACTGTACTAAGTACTCCGTACAGCGATCTAAGCACCTCACACCAACATCATTCAGATCGATCCTACTGTACTCCGTACTGAGTACTTTTACAGTTGTAGTTGCTTTTTGTACTTAGCCGTTTCTTAGCCCTTTTACTTGCGTCTCTGGCCCTTGTGCTTGCCTCCTAGCACAACCCCCTTAGGGGGAAGGTCACGTCCACGCCAGGGAAGATATCTTCTGTTGAGCTGGTACGGCTCCAAATCAAAATTTCCTTCGGCCCACCTTCGGTCCGCCCGGTCCAAACTACAAAATGCCCGCCGCAGGCGCGAAATTTTTAATCTTAAGTATGGGGAAATGCAAAAGTCGTAAAATTTTCATCAAAATTTTAGAAGTTTGCGCCAAATTGGTTCGGCCCCAAAGCAATTTCTCTTTCGGCCCCACTTCGGCCCGGGCCTCATTTTGGCGACTTAGTTCGGCCCGGGGCCGGCCAATCGGGGTAAGATATCTTCCCTGGTCCACGCTGACCACGTGCGTCGGACCGGTGAAGTTTTTATACAGATCTTCTACTGTTGCTCAGGATGATTATACAGGTCTCAGCCGCCTGTTGTCTGGGATGACATTACACTTCCCATGACACACACCGCAGTAAGGAGTTCAGCCTCTTAAGCACAAGGATCGGCCTCTCACTGGTCTGCCATCTGCACTACCAGGCTCCCCCAACCAAGGCTCGAGATCTCACATCCATTACTACGCTCAAGGTTTCAAACCTTCCAACACGGCACACTACAGGTGAAGACAATAGGTTTGCCAATTACCCGGCAGTTCTCGGGATGCCGGCCCGGAGGAAAGGTTTTAAACCCCTACCGCCTCCTCGGGATGCGCAGAGCTTTTATCCAGATCTCCAACTGCCGCCCGGTCGTGCCAGGTCTAGAGCCAATGCTCTCATGAAATGGATTATACAGATTTCCACCTGTTGCCTGGCTGTGCCGAGGCTAGAGCCACTGCTCTGTTGGATGGATTATCCAGGTTCTCGCCTGTCGCCAGGCGCGCTCGCGGTGGCTGCCATCTGCCACTCGCGGCGCGCTCTCTCCCCCCAAAAGAAAAGCGGTCCGCTCCCGGACGCTTCACTCTCGGTGGCCCTACTAAGGGGAGGGCGCGGGTGAGCACCTCGGTGTGCTCACCTCGTGGCGACACGCATGCAAGGGCGGACCTCCTTGCACGCGCGTGACGATGCGTCCCGTCGAGACGGGTGCACTCGCCCGGAGCTTGGGGCTCGCCAGCCTCATCAGCACCCCGAGTGTGGGTGCCGCGCTCCGCGCTCGGCGGCGGGGCATGCGTGCGCGGTGTGCTGCTCCCAGGCACGCGCATCAACCTCTGCAAGGAGGCCCGATGCGCCTGGACGCGGTGCACACGCTGCGCGCTACTCCCAGGCACCATGCGTCTGGTGTGCCTGGCGGGGCGGCGGCGCGTCACGCAGCCCGAGACAGCACAGCGAGAGCTGCTGCCTCATGGCGGTGCGCCTGGCGCGCTCGTGGTGGCTGCCATCTGCCACTCGCGGCGCGCTCTCTCCCCCCCAAAAGAAAAGCGGTCCGCTCCCGGACGCTTCACTCTCGGTGGCCCTAAGGGGAGGGCGCGGGTGAGCACCTCGGCGTGCTCACCTCGTGGCGACACGCATGCAAGGGTGGGCCTCCTTGCACGCGCGTGACGATGCGTCCCGTCGAGACGGGTGCACTCGCCTGGAGCTTGGGGCTCGCCGGCCTCATCAGCACCCCGAGTGTGGGTGCCGCGCTCCGCGCTCGGCGGCGGGGCATGCGTGCGCGGTGTGCTGCTCCCAGGCACTCGCATCAACCTCTGCAAGGAGGCCCGATGCGCCTGGACGCGGTGCACACGCTGCGCGCTACCACTATTACAAGTATCATCTTAAGTTTTCTTAACTTTTTCTTAAGTTTTCTTATTTTTTCTTAACGTTTTGCGTATAAACTCCCACAAGCCTCCATACGTATAAATTTAAGCGTTGCAATTAGCTACTGGCCGATGGAGTTATACGTTGGTGATATAAGTAAAACTTAAGAAAACTTAAGAAAAATGGCACCCAATGACACTTAAGAAAAATGACCGATGACACCCACCCCACCCTATCACACTTAAGACAAATGACCATGACACCCATCACCCCACCCTATGACACTTAAGCAAAATGACCAATGACACACCCCACCCTATCACACTTAAGACAAATGACCGATGACACCACTCACCCTATCACACTTAAGACAAATGACCGATGACACACCCCACCTATGACACTTAAGACAAATGACCGATGACACCCACCCACCCTATCACACTTAAGACAAATGACCGATGACACACCCCACCCTATCACACTTAAGCAAAATGACCGATGACACACACCCCACCCTATGATACTTAAGAAAAATGACAGATGTCACATCCCCTACCCTATGACCAAGCGTAAACATACATACATACGGCATGTAGCACGGCTAGGTGGACGGCCTTGCACTATAAATTGCATAATCGATGAAAATGGCATTTAGAAGTCGCAAGAAGTTTCAGGAAGTACTTAGTTGTTAAAAGAAATCATTCAAAGGCAATATTTCACATTTTTGATCACCGCGGTGGCCACCAGGCTGCTAACGGGTCGCAGAAGGGCTGCGGTACAGAAATTGCATATCTTGCGGGCGCGTGAGATATGTGAGTGATACGGGGAAGTTACTAGAGTTGGTGAGAATTATTTGGAGGTCATCCCTAGGCAGTGTGAAGCGGAATTTCACATCGGGCCATATTCACGGGGTGCTGGGGAGCTAATTTCGTCTGTAAAATGACTGCAAAACAGAAAAAACATGTCTCGTGGGCGCGTGAGATATGCAAATGATACGGTGAAGTTATTAGAAGTTATGAGAAGTATCTAGAAGTTATTACTAGGCATCGAGAAGTGATATTTCACATCGGGTCACATTCGCGGGGCGTTGGGGAGCTAATTTCGTCTGTAAACTGACTGCAAAACAGAAAATGCATGTCTCGTGGGCGCGTGAGATATGCAAATGATACCGTGAAGTTATTAGAAGTTGTGAGAAGTATCTAGAAGTTATTACTAGGCATCGAGAAGTGATATTTCACATCGGGTCACATTCGCGGGGCGTTGGGGAGCTAATTTCGTCTGTAAACTGACTGCAAAACAGAAAATGCATGTCTCGTGGACGCGTGAGATATGCAAATGATACGGTGAAGTTATTAGAAGTTGTGAGAAGTATCTAGAAGTTATTACTAGGCATCGAGAAGTGATATTTCACATCGGGTCACATTCACGGGGCGTTGGGGGGCTAATTTCGTCTGTAAACTGACTGCAACAACAGAAAATGCATGTCTCGTGGGCGCGTGAGATGTTGCACGTGATACGGTGAAGTTATTAGAAGTTGTGAGAAGTATTTAGAGGTCATACCTAGGCAATGAGAAGCGAAATTTCACATCGGGTCATATTCACGGGGTGCTGGGGAGCTAATTTCGTCTGTAAAAAGGGCTGCAAAGCAGAAATTGCATATATTGCGGGTGCGTGAGATGTAGCACGTGATACGGAGAAGTTATTCCAAGTATGTGCAAGTCATAACAATATACACCGCAACATGGCCGTACCTACAATATATACAATATATACATCTACATAACACTAGAATCTCACAGAAGTGCCAACAACCGCTGATGCTCCCTCAGGGGTAGCATGTGCACATCCCCCCTCTTAACTAGGCGAACATCACATGCTAGTACGGCTTCACACGGAATCAAGCACTTCTTGCTAGTATCTAAGGTGTATGTATCTCGCACGTTTGGATCCGTCCACTCAAAGTATCTCCCCGAAATCACCGAGTCTCCAGGAGCAAATGTCTGTCTATAGTCATCACGGCGGATCCCGTCCCGCCGACCTCCGTGACACCAGACAGCGCCTTCACCAAGTAGTAGGCATGTGATGCGTCCGTAGGATCCTTCTTCACCGCCATGATGCTACCACGCCGCACGGCTACACTCACACCCGCCGCATACTCCTCCACCATGCCGTGAATCCTCACGGCGGCCGCGCCCGTAGCCGGCCGCAACTCCACATCTCTCCACGCATCCACGTGGGATGTCTCCAAGCATCCCTCCGAGTCCGGAATGGAGCGCACACACTCCGCATAATAATTCACACAATAGCATGTACGCTCACGTACCATCAACTTCCCCTCGCCCTCCCCCCCCCTTACAGAATGCAAGCGCTGCGTCCCATCCACCGCCTGGTATGCTGCACCAGCATCGTGATCCACCGCATGCAATCCTCCCGCCTCCTCGTGCAGTGCGTCCTCTGGTACCAAGTAAAAAAACCGTTGATTGAAGCTCGCTCTTGCCTTGGCGTAACTGCTATCCGCACGACGGCTCAATCTCTCGCAACAGAACGCATGCAGGTCTGCAGCGCAATTGATGCGGGCATAGCACTTGTCACCCTCTGATATGACCGCCACCGCCGCTGCGTGCTTGACATGCGCCCCCGCCCCATCCTGCTCCCCCTTGGCATGCGCCGTCTCAAAGAAGTTCCGTTGGCAAGGTACACCTAATGACCACTCGTATTTGCTATTCGCCACATCCGCAAACCCTGCCGCGCACTTATTTTGTCCCGCACAACCATCTGCCCACTCGTGGAT
>LGRX02027401.1:0-22638 GCA_001247695.2 Cymbomonas tetramitiformis | reverse complement strand
GCTATTACGCTTATTTAGTCCTTACTATGGACAGTCTCCAAAGATTTAACTGAAAAAACATTTTACGCTTCCTGTTACAGCACCTCAAAGTTAGGTCAGTATGGGCATTGGGTAGGTAAGGGGTAAGTAGGGGGCAGTACCTACCCTGTACCTGGGCTGTACCTGGGCTGTACTTGAAAACATTGGAAAAAAATATTTTTAGAATCTGTTTTTTTGGGGCTATTACGCTTATTTAGTCCTTACTAAATGAGTAAAATAGTCCTTACTACTAAATTAAGGCCCTACTTACCCTTGTTTATGTATAGACATGACCATATTTACCTTGTACTTGAGTATAGATACATGATAGGTAGGGCCCTACCCACCCTTGTTTATGTATAAACATGGCCTTACCTGACTAGTACTCGAGTATAGATACATGGTAGGTAGGGCCCTACCTACCCTTGTTTATGTATAGACATGGCCATACCTACACTGTACTTGTATATAGATACATGATAGGTAGGGCCATACTTACCCTTTTTTATGTATATACACAAACTGATGCTATCTATTTACACTACACAAATGCCATGTCGTACTGCAGGCCTAAGTACTAAGCAAGCTCGTCCTCGCTAGGATTTTCATCCTGGACATTCTGCTCGAAGAAATCTGCTCGAGGGTCAAGAACCACCGCAGTTTGCATGCAAGGATGCTTCACAATTACTACTTGCGACGCGATCTGATCCGCGAGCATGAATGGCTCTGTGGTATCGAAGACGGTGTCAGGGTTCTCGGGGTCATCGCAAAAGAAACAGCCAGTGACGCTGTCCGGGCCAACTATGGAGTTCATCCGGTTATACATGGCGATCTTCGCTTTTGTCGGCTTCTGCAGCCAAGCCGCCTTGACAAATATGTACTCGACCCCACCAAGCTTGATGGCATAGACGTCTTCAAGACGGGCGAGCCTGGCACGCATGTATAATTGAGGAATTAGTTTGCAAAAACTACTGGAATCGTCTGAACATGGCCATGTTTACCCAGGGTATCTAAAGAACCTAGGTGGACATGGCCCTGTTATCACAATACATTACTAGGTAGGGCTAGAACATGGCCATGTTTACTCATTAATCATAAGCAGAAAGGCACGCACCTATCAGTCTCTTCCTCTTCACTTGTTCCACGCACGCGTTCGATGAAAAAAGAGCGGAAATAACACTGGACAGTTTTGAACTTCTTGTCCACAGCAGCGATGCGGAATCGCATGTTACCCACTTGTACCTTGTTAAACCTGCGGCACTTTGTGGGGCAACCACGCAACAACTCGATTTTGTCGGGAGTGAATGGTCGTCCGAGCCAAGGAGTCGGATCTTCGTCGGCGGCTAGACGGCATGTCATCCTCCTTTGCAGTCCTTTCTTCAAGCCACGACCGCCTCTCTTGACCCTGCGAATCACCTGAGTGATTAGTTTGTGGAAACGTGGATGGAAATCATGCACGAACATGGCCATGTTTACTTAGTGTTTCATTCAGGCATTGATTAGATGAGGCCTTACCTTGTTCGTAAGTCCTCATGATATGCATCAAGCAGGTCTTGCAACCGTCGGTAATGCCCCCCATTGGTGCGCATCCAAACATCGATGCACGCTCGCTCGCCTTCGGTCAATGTGTGCTTCTTCCCTTTATCGGCCACAACAACGCGGTCCCGTACAAGAGCGGGGACGACAAGTGGCCGTGGAACTTCGTTGCGAAGTGCCATAAGTAACCCTCGTACATACTGAATGGTCTTCTGCCGCCCCATTCCGTTCATGATGCTCTGCACCGGGAAGGCATTGTTCTTCACCCACCTCCCGATTTTGCCATTTAAGGACTCGAATACGAACATCCAATACTCGCGAACCGGCCCGAGGTCTCGAAGGTGGTCTACCACGTGACACAATAGATGTGTGTTGAGGACCCACCAGTGAGGGCTCGTCCCATGTCGCGAGCTCTCCATGGTGACGAGCCACTCTCTAATGTACTTGTCAAGTGTCGGCAGCTCCTGAATCCCCATGTTCACCATCAACAATAGGTAGGTAGGGCCATGTCCCACCATGTTCCTAGAAGATCATGAACGGGTATGGCCATGTCTAACCATGTTCCTAAGGGATAATGGTCAAGTATGGCCATGTTCACTCTGTAAACTAGGTGGGCATCGCCATGTGCATTCAGCCTTCACACAAAATGTAAATTCTTGGTGACGCGACAGGGAACATGAGAGCAAGGTACCAGAGAACCGCACCTTCAGATCGATCTCGTGGGCCGTGATTTCCCGGACTATCGTTGAAAGTTGCCCCACCAAACGTGCGAGTGCATTGGGTGAGTCATCGTCCCTTGGCCATGCCGCGAGGATCGCGAAAAGTCCATTTCTGAACATCACCAAATATTCGTGGGCTTTTAGCTGCTTTGCGTTTCCGTCTGAAGACAGTTTCAACAATTTCCATTGACCCGCTCCCCATTCCCGTGGAAAGCCAACTTCCTCTCTCGCGAATTCCTCGGCTCTCTTCAAGCACCTTCCCGTAGCGGTGCGCACGTCGACAATCTGCCAAGGGGATGTCCTTTTGGTGTAGTTGCCATTCGCATCTGCTCAAGTGTCGGACCCGACCATAATTCACGTATGGATGCTAAACTTTTGAACAAACCGGACAGAACTGCCTACATATGGCCATGTTCAAGCATGTTCATAAGCCAAAACGGCTGGACACAGCCATGTTTACATAGGTTTCGCTGGATGGGTTCACGTCGGGTCAGGCCTATGGAAAGGGGAAAATACCAGTTGCCCACCATGTGGGTTTAATGCCTTGAGATTTCGCCCACGTTCGCGTTTTCTTGTCAAAGTCAGTTCCCATCACGGCGTCAAGGACGTGCTCTCCAAGATTCTTGATCAAGTGCATCAAGTCGATGAGGTAGTCCTTGGCCTCATCCCAATACGGCAAGCGTGAGAATTCCGAAGGAAATTTTATACCGGTAGCTTTTATCATCGTCTCGAGATCCTTCATCGTGAAGTGTCCGCTTTCCTTAAGCGTTTGGTGCGGCGCCGCGTGGTGCCGTATCTCGGCATCCGTTCTCTTTTGAAACTCTGCGGGACCTGCGATGCAACAGGGTGAACATTGCCCTACCCATCATCGAAGCCGTCCGAACATGGCCATATCCGGTCATGTCTACACGTGGGTATGGCCATGTCTATGAAAAACACTAGCACAGCATGGCCATACTTAACCAATATCTGTCGCTTGCGTGCAGTACATCAAGGGAATACCAGAGAAGGTTGTTTACCAGGCTCGGCTTCCGTGCGGAAGGTATACCGCATCCCCTTGAAGATGCTAGATCGCCAACCTTGCAGGTTGCATGCAATGCAAGCCATGTACGCCCCCACATCCTTGCGACAAGCGCCATCCATCAAACCTTTGATGTCAAACAACATCTTAAACAACATGCACCTCAAGTTGAAGGTTTCCTTTTTCACGATGTCGTAGCACGGCACGCCATCCCATAACTCCAGCAGCTGGTCCACAAATAGCTCGTAGATAGGTTGCGTGCTTTTTGGCTTCGAGCCGCTACATATCCCAAACACCTCCATGTTCACGAACTTGCCGCGGATGGTGGGGTGCATATTGAGGTATTGAAACGTCACCGGGAAAACTCCGCGCAGGTCCTTCCACACCGTGGCGCCATCCGCACATCCTAAGATCACCACGTTGCGGGGATCGCTGAAGAACTTGGGGTACCTTTCCCGCCGTTGCCTCCATGCTGGACTGTCTGCGATAAACAGGTAAGTATGGCCATGTTCAGCAGGTTTCTAGAAGGACAGGGCCCGAACACAGCCATGCTCAGTAGGTTTCCAGAGGAATAGGGCCCAAATATGGCCATGTTCAGTAGGCTTTCAAAGGGCATTCCTTTCACAATCGGGAACTGGAAATTTTCACTTACCCCACATAGTTCCCATCGCCTCCTTGGTCAAGTCGCATGGAATATGGCGGGCGTGCGCTTGCATGTCCACGCAAAGCTCCGGGTGCGCAAAATTCCTTTTGAGAAGATCCGGGAGGTTCCAATAATAAAACGTGGACTTTCCTCTCCGGCTCGCCAACGGCTTCTCGAGCATCTCCGGGGCCCATCTATCGGCGCCACACGTCGAGCATGTCCGGCACATTGCGTGCTCTCCGTCGAATCTGCAACATCCATTTACACAGATGTCCACCGACTTAGAAGGCAAGCCATACATGGATAGATGTCCTATGGCCTCTTGGTAGTTCTTCGGTAGAGTGCCCTCCGGGAACATCTTCGGCAAATTTAGACGAAGTATCTCCAACAAGTCGTTAAAGGATCCTTGACTAAGGCCATGCTCCAAGTTCCATTCCAAGAGATCGAGCATGAGCATGAAGGCATCGTTTTCCTTACCAGAAGCATCCTGCGAAACTGACACCACCTTTAGAAATGGGACGGACATTGCCACGTAACTGTGCAAACATGGCAATGTTCGCCTTGTTTACATTTTGAAATGGCAAGACATGACCATGTCTGCACAGTACCTTATTAGCCAGTGCATATCCTCACCTTAAACCTCACCTGATGAAACCACATTAACTCAAAGTGCAGCAGCAGCAAGCGACACCACGGTTGTTGTGTTATTTTCAGGTCGCACCTTTACCATCTCCTCCAAGCTCTTTAGTATCTCGTTGATTACATCCATCTCCTCGTCATTCGCCTCGTGTGCGGTACCACTCATGCCATCATCTCGATGGGGGATGAACATTGGGTGCGATCGCACTCCCACAAGGCACTCCACGATAGAAAATGCCACATCCCATGACTGGTTGCCGCAATGAAGAGAGATGTGCACGTCATCCTCCGGATACATATCGTCGAAATTGCCGGGTTTCATCCACCCTTCGTACTCGTCGAAGTCAATGCCTTCGATGTGGTTGAGGAAATACATCATCTTCTCCCACTCATACTGGATTTTGAGGAGCTCCCCGTTCGTGCGTGTGGAGGTCACGCTCACGTGAAAACAGGCGGTGTCGTCACGTTCTTGCCGAGTTGGGGAGGCGACTGCAACGAGCACGTTGGGCAGGTATTAGGCACACATGGCCATGTTCACCAATTACCTGAAGCTATACAAGGCAGGTATGGCCATGTTCAATAGTAGGTTCTCACCTGCTGGCTCAGACGGGAAGGGGGAACCGAATTCATCCATCTCTTCATCCGTCTCCAAAGTAGGTTCGGTAGAATCACGTGGGGTAGGCGGCCTAAGAGGAAGCACGGCATCCGGATCCGGTTGTGGAGGTACATGCCAACCGTAAAGCCTTTTGTGTGTGTAGATGGTTCTCGTTGACACTTCCTTGGTGATGTTGTTCTCCACGCAACGATTGCAACCACATGGCTTCTTTTGCGCGTCCCTTGCGCGTGGACCGTTCTCCACACCTCCGCGGCGGCGTCTGCACGAAACCGCGTACGAACATGGCCATGCTTACCTTGTGTATTCCAAGGAACATATACAAACAGCGCCATGTTTACATCGGGTTTGAAACCATACCTGGCTATAGGGTGTGGGAACGCCGGGTTTAGCGGAGTACACATTATGGCCTCGTCGGCTACCTCGCGGACGATGGGTTCGGTGTCTGCGTCATGGGCACGGGAATCGTCTTGGGCCACGGCCTCGGAGATCGGAGAGTCGGCATCGGAGGCCAAGAGCATCATCGGGTGTGCGGAGGTGGTGGCATCGGCACGGGAATCGTCTTGGGCCACGGCCTCGGAGATCGGAGAGTCGGCATCGGAGGCCAAGAGCATCATCGGGTGTGGGGAGGGGGGGGCATCGGCATCGGGGCTGGCGTCGTCGGAACTCGTGACATCCTTGCTCTTGATGGAGTCGTGGTCATCCAAAGTGGGTTGCTCGGACTTGGTCAAATTCAACTCGTCCGGCGGAGCCATACAAATGTCGTCGTCCCTCACCACTTTCAAAATCGCGTCTTTGATCATGGCAAGATTTCGGTGGACGGGAGGTTCCAATGCCCAACGGTGGCCGGCATACTCGATGTTCGCCGGATGGTCCTCTAGGTTGAGTGTATCGGCGATGCACTCCCATATTCTCGAACGGTGGCCCTTCGCATTTGCCACCATGTCGAAAAACTCTTGCGGCGTGCACACCGTTTTCTTCTCTTCGCCTGAATGGGGCATGAAGGAATGGATGGTGACATTGCGTTGCCTGTTCCAAAAGAATCAGAAATGTGTTAGTAGGGCCATGCCCACATCGTTTCAGCAATGGACATGTCTGATCAGGACTTGAGCATAGATACATGATAGGTAGGGCCCTATTTACCCTTGTTAATGTATACACATGGCCATGCTTGATCAGTACTTGAGTATAGACACATGGTAGATAAGGCCCTACTTACCCTTGTTTATGTATAAACATGTCCTTGCATAATGCAGCACGCAATCAAGCTTACGGAATGTCACCTTGGATCCGAAAGTTGGCTTGCCAACGAGGAATCGTCCGAGTCACTGCCTGAATGCAGGTCTGGCAACGATGAGTCGTCCGAGTCCGTGTCTGAGCGCTGGCTTGGCAAGGAGGAGTTGTCGGAGGCAGTGCTTGAAAGCAAGCCTGGCAACGAGGAGTCGTCCGAGTCCTTGTTTGACCGCTGACCTGGCAGCATGGAGTCGTCTGAGTCCATGTCGCGGCGGTCGGAGTTGGCTTCGGAGTTGGGTGTATGGGTACATGGGGGCGAAGTAATAGCTGTGGCTGCAATGTCTTCGGCATGGGGGTCCGACCTACAGCGAACACGGCCAAACATGGCCATACCTAATCCCTTCCCATTGCAGGTAGGGCAATGCTCGCCCCGGGTTCGTCCCGAGGGCGAGGCAGGTAGGGCCCTACTCGTACCGTAATCGTGCCGCAGCACCCCTTAGTCGACGAACCACAATGAAAGTTTAACATCACACAGGCGAGGTAGGGAAAGCAAAAATTTGGCCAGGGCCTCCGGCGCACAAGGTCGCATGTGGCAGGAATTTCCGTGCTTTTCGGTCCGACCTACAGCGAACACGTCAAAACACGGCCATACCTGGCCCCTTCCCATTGCAGGTAGGGCAATGCCCGCCCCGGGTTCGTCCCGAGAGCAAGGCAGGTAGGGCCCTACCCGTACCGTAATCGTGCCGCAGCACCCCTTAGTCGACGAACCACAATGAAAGTTTAACATCACACAGGCGAGGTAGGGAAAGCAAAATTTTGGCCAGGGCCTCCGGCGCACAAGGTCGCATGTAGCAGGAATTTCCGTGCTTTTCGGTCCGACCTACAGCGAACACGGCCAACCATGGTCATACCTGACCCCTTCCCATTGCCGGTAGGGCAATGCTCGCCCCGGGTTCGTCCCGAGAGCAAGGCAGGTAGGGCCCTACCCGGTCATGCCGTCGCGTTCAATGTCAGTGAAGGTGGCGCGTGCCGGATGATTGTCGTATTCTTCCGTCAGAATGATTCCATCCCAAAAGAGTTCCTCAACTAAATCTATAAACCCATTCGTGGGATTGGCATCCCATTCGAGGACACGTTGCCTCTTGAAGGCATCGTCCGCACGCGGCGGCGTCGTCAACCCATCGCCCTCACCCCGAGAATTTGCCAAGCGATATGCAACAGTGGCTCTTTTCGCGGGATTGACCCTCCGTCTCTCCTCCGGAATCCCACCTTGCGCCAATCTCTGTGCGCGGGATGTCATCGCCTATTGTGCCTGCAAACCGCTTTTGCCCACGTACGTAACCTGCTGTACCATCATAAGTATGGCGTAAACATGGCCCTACCTAAGCAGTTTCATGGTGAAACACGGCCTTGTTAGCCTTGTTTTACTGCCAACATTGGGTAAGACGTACATAAAACGGACCATGTTTGATCTGTGTTTAAAAACACGTGGCAAACTTGGCCATTTTTGGGCAATGTTGGCAGTAAAACAAGGCAAACCACGTTGTGTTGCGCCGCGGAAGATGTTTACCTTGTACCTGAGTAGAATTGCCCTGGTATGGCCCGGTTCGAACAGCATTCACGCGAACACAAGGTAGACATCTTCCGCGGCGCACATAGCCCAAATCAATGCCCCAAATGCAAAACCCAATGGGGAAACGACCCAAACATGGTCATGTCTAGACCATACCTTAGGGTGCAGGCGGGCGTGCCAAAAAAATCGGTCATTTTGGTGAAAAAACAAAGTTGAGCTCAAAAGAAGGGGGCTTGGGCGCAGACTACAATGGTGAAAACGGTTTGTTGAAAGGTTGTAAAGGCCTTTGGAAAAAGGCCTTTATTATGTGGAACTTCAACTTGCGAGAACAAAAAACAAAACTAGAAGACGACGGAAACTTGCGTTGCCCTGGGGCATGGTCATGCGCGCGGCGCGATTCGAATCCGACTGATCGACGAATCCAACGCCTGGCGATCGAAAGTGCCAAAGTAATTTCAAATTGGGGCGTCCGATGCGAATACGAAATGCGTTGACCTCGAGTGACCGCGAATCCCGCTTCCCTTCCCCTTCTCATCGATCCACGGAAACGCAGGCGGCGTACTGCGTGGAACGGATACGAGGGAGGGAGGTGGTGCTTTACCTTGCAGGAAGTAGTCAAAACGGTTTATTAAAGCGAGCGATACCGTTTTAAGGCTAAAATTTACTGCTGCCTGCGAAGCACCACCTCCCTCCCTAGAAACGTAAGTGATTTGAAAAATGCCGAGCGGCATGTTATCCTACGACCAATTTAAATCTGCCCGCGCGAAAATGGGCAAGCTCGCGGACAAGGAAAAGTACCGGCAATACAAGCGCAAGTATGCGCTTTTAAATGCGTCCGACTCCGAGAGCGGTGGCTCCGAGGACACGGACGAGGACGAGGAGGAGGAGGAGGAGGAGGAGGATCCGGGGGCCGAAAGCAAGAAGGGGAGTGGGCTTGACCGCTTCGCCCTTGCGATGGCCAAGGTGAAGTCCACAGGGGATTCAGTTAAAAATCTTCAGAAAGCGCAAAAAAAGGAGGGGAAGGAGGCGGCGCAACACAGGAGAGACGTCTTCCGTGAGTAACCCAGCCGAAATCCTGCTTGAAAAACACTTGCTAGGGTGTTAGAACATTGCACGAACACAGCCCTGTTCGCCCACCTTCCAGTTGTAGGCAGGGGGTGTACACTGCGTAAATAGGGCAATGTTTGGGTAGTGTCCTGCTTGTGTTTTATGTTGTCCTGTCGCAGGAAGTTCAGATGCTAACGTGTGGGGTGTTTGTGTTTGATTTCACAGACGATATGGTGGTGAAGGGGCATGTAAATCCCTTCCAGGGTCTGGATAAACAGACCCTGGCTAGGGATAGGTTCCGCCGTCGAATGGCGGAACTAATGCCCCTCACTGCCACGTTGGGCTCAAGTGGGGACAGCCAGCATATGAAGTTGTCCACCTTGATGCAAAATTTGAGGCGCCGTCACAAGTGGGGGAGGTGGCGCCTCAAGGCGGGGGAGGTGCATGTCTGGGTATGCAACATACCCGGGCATGCATACACCACCGCCAACGTGGAGGTGTTTTCCCAAAAGAAAGGCCAACCCACAACGGCCGAGATCAAGGCCGGGGTGGAGGCTGCGGGTTTGACCCAGAACGGCGACGTCCCAACGGAAGGTGCGTTCTTTGCTTGAAATAAGTTTTGTGATAAGTTCTTCGTTTCTTATGTGCAAGTAAGGCCCTGTTCGCACCGTTTAGTACAGAAGTACTATACAAGTAAGGCCATGTTTACACACTACCTATGCAAACATGGCCATGTTTGAAACTAACTTAGTGTTGGTCGTGGCAGCAGAGGATCGGAAGGCAATCCTGCGGGATCTTATCGACGCCAAGGAGGAGGAGGAGGAGGAGGAGGAGGAGGCCAGGGGCAAGGGGAAGGCCGAGCCCAAGGGCAAGGAGAAGGCCGAGCCCAAGGGCAAGGAGAAGGCCGGGCCCAAGGGCAAGGAGGCCATGGCGGGCAAGGGCAAGGAGCCCATGGCGCCCAAGCGCCAAGGGCTCAAGGTGGCCGAAGCCCGAAAGCGGGCGGCCGAACAGGAGGTGCTTGAGCACGGCCGCCTCAAGGTCGGCGACCACGCCTTGCTCATGGCTAGCGAGGACCACGAGGTGGAGGATGAGGAGAAGAGGTGGAAGGCGGGGACACCCGATGTTCCCACCTCTTGGTACAACGACGACCTCACCCCGCAGGTCCACACCCCCCTGCTCTGCGGGGTGGTGGTGGAGACGGTGCCCAAGAAGCCGGCATGGCACTTTGGGCACCAGGTGGCGGGGGGGCTCCCACGCGACCAGCTGTGCATCAAGGTAAGACCCGAACATGGCCCTACCTGCAATGTTTTCCTACGAAACCGCTTAAACATGGCCATATTCGGACATGTTTACACTTCGAACTAACTTACGCGTGTGCTTGCAGATCACGGAGTTCCATTGGACTCTGTACGACCCGGTCCACCAGGACCGGGTCAAAAAGGCACTACTCTACGTGTTCGAACAGGTGGAGGAAAAAGTGCCTGAGAAGGCAGAGTTCAAGAGGCACCTCGATGACTTCCTCAAGGGGAGGTTCGCTACGGGGAGCCTCTTGTGTTGCGTGCCATGGGAGCAAGCAACACAAAGGTACGACGACGGAAAGGAGTTGTTGTACTACCACTCCGGGAAGCCCGACGGGCTGAAAGTGCCTAAACTGGCGGGAACCTCCGCGGAGGACGAGGACGAGGACGAGGAGGATGGGGACTATGTACCCCCGGCGGATGATGATGCGCCCGAAAAGGGGGATGAAGAGGAGGACGAGGCCGAGGACGAGGACGAGAAGGAAGAGCCTCCTTCTCCTGAGCCTCCTTCTCCTTCTGCAAAAGGCAAAAATAAGAGAAAAGTAGACAGTCCTGCAGTGAAAGGGAACAAGAGGAGCAAAAAATAGAAAAATGTACACTTTCAGTAAATATTTTTAATTGAAAAATCATTCAAACATTGCCATACTTACCCTGTACTTGAGTACAGATACATGATAGGTAGGGCCCTACTTACCCTTGTTTATGTATAAACATGGCCATACTTACCCTGTACTTGAGTATAGATACATGATAGGTAGGGCCCTACTTACCCTTGTTTATGTATGACATGCCATATACTTACCCCGTACTTGAGTACCATACATGATAGGGCCCTACTTACCCTTGTTTATGTATAGACATGGCCATACTTACCCAGTACTTGAGTATAGGATATGATAGGTAGGGCCCTACTTACCCTTGTTTATGTATAGACATGGCCATACTTACCCTGTACTTGAGTACAGATACATGATAGGTAGGGCCCTACTTACCCTTGTTTATGTATAGACATGGCCATACTTACCCAGTACTTGAGTATAGATACATGATAGATAGGGCCCTACTTACCCTTGTTTATGTATAGACATGGCCATACTTACCTTGTATCTACCCATTTTCTAAGTGATTCATGCATTCACGGGCGTACGTATGGTGCGTTAGACATTGGGTAGGTAGGGGTAGGTAGGGGGTAAGTAAGGCCAAAAACCACGACCAAACATGGCCCTACTTGGGTTGTGTTGCGCCGCGGAAAAACTGACTAAACATGGCCATGTCTGGTCGTGGTTTTTGGCCATCCAGACACAAGGTAGATACAAGGCAAACATGGCCCTACCTACGATTCCTAAATTTGTAGGGTTACAGCAAAATGATGCGCCTCGCTTAGCCTAATCCCATGTGTACCGCGTCAAGCTATGTCAGCGTCAATTTCTTATTTTAAGATTGCCGAAAGCATGCCAGCCAGCGAGCCTTCCTTATTTCGGACCTCTTCCTTATTTTTTGGGTCCAGCCAGCCAAATCACTAAAATCGTGACCCCCCCCCCAAACGCCGGCCGATTCTTAACGGTGAATTCCTTAATACTGAGTGTTTACTGTACAATGGGAAGCCCTCGGTCAACCAATGCCCTCGCAACACCATGGCCCAAGGCGGCCTAGCACCACCAGAGCGAGCGCACCAACGAGGGTGGTGATAGTAGGCGCGCGACGGAAAATGCGGTGTGGACACCTCCTGTTGCACGCGACAGAAGGAGTCCAGGATGGGAAAGGTGCACGAGCACCACCACACACCACCATACACCGGCCAAGGGGCACGCAGGGTGGGGTGGAGAGTGGAGGATGCCACGGACGCAAACCGTTGTGGTCAGAGTTCTCGTAACTGGCGAAGGCGATAAACTCGATGTTGGTGCCTGGTGCGCAAGCACCACCAGACACCACCAGACCATAACCAAGTAAAAAACTGCTGGAATATCGGTATCGACAGTCGAGATCGACCTCGATATCGATATCCCGGTCTGTCACCTTTGGTGCGTCACACGTGACAGTTCCTAGAGAATAACCTTATATTCCATCTAATGTCATTCTCGTGGCTTTCGGTCCATCTCTTGCCCGCACATCTCACTGCCCGAGACTGCTTTTCTAGCAGGTTATGAGCCCACTCACCTTCGAGTGTTTATTTTCTGATTGTATGGACGGTAATTTTTTAGCTTATATCCGTTCGTTTCAGTCCGGGCGTGATTCACCCGCCCACGATTTATTCAGGAAGGCACCTCTGGTGGGGGAGGCGTGCGCATCATGCCGGAAGTCGTTCGTTCCGTGCCTTGTTCGCTGGGGGAAGCTGTTTCTCTCCTGGCTTCGGCGGACAAAAAGTTGGAGAAGGCCGATTCTTTGGGCCACAAGAAGTTATTTACTGTTTGCTCTATGCTTCGCGATGTTATTTCTTTTTACCAGAGCACTACAGGTTCTTCTCCAGTCCCTGGCGTGGGCGTCTCCACTGAGACAGATTTTTCGGAAGTCCAGCCAGTTATTTTGCAAAAGTTATTTTGCAAACTTTTCTAGCAAAAACGCCGTTGATGTACTCGGAGAGATGCCAAGGCAGCCCGAATCGCGGCCACGCGTGCACGTTGGTGCTCAGCGGACATTGCGACAGCAGACTGCAGAATTCTGCAAGCGAAAATTAGGGTTCCAAGAAGAAAAACGCAACTTCCGCAAAATTCGACAATCCCCAGCGATGAAAAAGTCCAGACGGGGTAGATTTCCGCAAGGAAGACGCCGATCAAGTCAAAAAACGTCGTAGGATTACCCAATCTCCCGCCAGAAGGGGCGTTGCTGGCCAGAAAGTCGAGAGAACGTTTGGGTTCTCGTCGACAACGTAACTTTTCGAAAAATTAGCGAAATCCAACGATGTAAAACTCAATTGTGGGTGAAATTTGACGATGAAGACGGCGGTCGCGTCAAAAACGTCGAGTGGTAGGCCAATTTCCCGGCAGAAGAGGTGCTGCAATTCAGAAAGGTGTAGGCCTAGTAGATACTGGAATATCCTAGTTCACTAGATATCAGAAACTCCCGAACTGTGTGGATAAACTCATATGATAAATACACCCTAAGCTAGATATACCCGGAACGGTCTCGGACGGTTTCGGAGTCTAGCCTACCTGTGACACAGCGTGTGTCACAGCACGAACCTATAGATCAGTCAGCAGTCCAGTGTTGGCCTAGGAGTCTGTCATAGGGGCCTGCACCGGGACTCCCAGTCAGGGCTGCCTATACAGATTTCAGCACACCACCCCAGCACTGTGGGTGGTGACTGTCTAGGAGAGTCAGATAATGCAAGATAAGTTGTTAGTAGGGCAGGAGCTAGGGTGACAAGTCCTAACTGCTAATCCAACTGTGCTATTCTGATACACAAATTGGAACCCTCTAGCCAGCACAAGAGCAAAAACATACGGGCAATAAGGTCCCGCTAAACTACTGAAAACTTCTGTGCCAGCAAGTCAGATTGAAGATTGCAAAGGTGTCAAAGTAAAATCATAAAACAGATTGAAGAAGCCGTTGGTGTGAAAGTACATCTCAGCACACCACCAGAGCAGTGGTGTACTGCCAGAACCAAAAACATAACTACTCGGGGTCAAAGTCCAAAGGAGCACCGTCACCACAATGTCCACTGTAGTAGCTCACAGTGCCTATTCTACTAATCTTACGGTGGGTTAACCCGCCGTAAGAGGAATTTTCGGCGGCCTCTAGTGGTGGCGTTATGAGGTCTACGGTGTCGAACCTATCGATTTTCAGACAGTTTATGAGTTGAATGAAAGCTGAGGAACATACTATGGATGGATGCGATGTGCCCCATGTGTGTAATGCGCTCGCGAAGTGGGGGGGTGTAGCGGGTTCCGATCATATATGCTTACGGTGGGTTACCACATAATTTTGTATATTGGTAGATATGTGGCCTTCCTCGATGGCCCTTTGGAAATTTGGAGACCCATGTTGTCAAGTTCTCGAGCTGCTCTTTCTGCAGTGTCTTGTCAAAATTTTCATTCGAGGCCATCTTGACCCTCAAAATGTCACGCGAAGTGAGGGTGGTGTGACGGTTTTTTACGCTATATGACACGATTTATATGCGATAATTGGTTTGCCGGTTTGGGTTTGGGTTTTCAGGTTAACAAACCCGGATACATCCGATATAATTCTTCGCGGGTGCCTCTTGGGAGTGTCTAAAGTCATCCTGCCACCATTAACATGCCCAGGGGGTCAGTTTAGGGGCTGAAATAATCGTTTTACTTAGGGTTGGGTAACCCACCGTAAGGGGTTCTTACGGTGTGTAAACCCACCTTTCGTAGAATAGGCAACAGTACCACACTCCAGTGGGTCAGGCAGCCGGTGAGCCACCGCTGCAGCACCCAGGGAGTGCAGCACCGTACCCAGAGTGACGGGGTCCAGCTCTGTGATACCAGAGTAGATGCATAGATCCCCTCTGCACAGCACAGGCTGCGGAGCAGCCTGACCCGATACCTGCACAGACTCGATGTCATTGGCCGCCGTGAAGGCGGCAGCTCCCACTCCCATGACTGAGATCAAGAGAATAAGAGACAGGATGTAGGGCATCCCCCACGTACCCGTGTGTGCGGGGAAGCCCCATGGCGGCTTGCCACAACCATAGGTGCGGGAAGCACCACCAGACCGAGGTGCGTGGGCAGTGGACTCCGACGCATAATTCGCCGAAATGGCCGGAGCCCGCGGCTTCACGACGAAGCTGCCGTCAGCGAGGTCCTCGTAGTCGTCGGTGTCGTAGCCGGCGAGATCAACCTGTGCGATGGCGGCGTGATTGACGGTTTGAACGAATCCAGCGAACCCACCGTCCGTCGCCGCCGTGGTGGTCACCCGTGCCGATTGAAGTGGCACGGGTTCCACATCCTTCTCCTGCGAGACAGGCATAGCAGGGGCCGGCACGGTGGATGCCAATGCCGCCGCACCACCTGCCGGAACCTGCTCCTCCGGCGTGATCCCCGCTGCGGCGGGGCCGCACACCAGAGCCGAAGTCTGCTGCTCGATGCCGTCGGGAGGCGGGAAAGATGCGTGTGTGAAGTGCACCTGGTGATTGGCCGCAGAGTGAACCTCCGCGGCAAGATCGTCGAGCCGTCGGAGAATGTCGTCCCCCACGGGCTTGTCGGGGGGCGACTGCTGCTCCACCGCAAAGCCGTAGGCGGACACGTCGATCCCGCCCACCGCGCCCGCACAAAGCACCGCGGGCGGACCGTACGTGGCGGCCGCACGAGCGAAGGCCTCCGCACCATCATCCGCTGCCTGCTGGAACAACGCACACATCGCAAGCGCATGCACCCCTTCCGCGTCCTCCTCGTCGATAGGAACACAGAATGCCGCGGCGGAGGCGGGCGGGTGTTGGCGCCCGCCCAACGGGCAGTCGCGGTAGAAGTGGTAACTCTCACCTTTGCCCGCCTTTTTGCACCTGCCGCAGAACGGCTTCGCCCGTTGGTCGTCGCGGTCGAATCCCACGGGTGGCGCCTTGTGCTGACCCACACGGAAGCCCCTCGGCTGCTGTGTACGCTGCTGCTGCTGCTGCCGCTGCTGCACACGCTGCTGCCGCACCACCGGAGCGCCCTCTCCGTGCTGCCGCTGCACCATCTCCTTCAGCTCCGTGAACTTCGCGAGGAGGGCGTCGTACTCGCTGCTGGAGAGGTGCGCGGAGATGCCGCCCGCGCCAGAAGCCGCCTTCCCCGCGTCCGTCTGAGCCCAACAAGCCTGGTAGATCTCGACCACCATGGAGCGGAGCGAGGCCAACGGGACATGAGCCAAGTCAGCAGCCATGGGGTAGCGCACCTTAACCGCAGCGTAGAACGCCGGGTCCAGCCTGGTGTACAAGCTCAGCTTCCGCGTGGCCTCCGTAGGCGTCCAGTCGGAGGCCTTGTTATCCCGCACCAAACGTTGTTCCCTAGCCAAGATCGGCTGCGGGTCAACGTTTGCGGGATAACGCAAGGCCGCATGCTCCTCCTGCTGCGACTCTCGCAGCGCCACCGGCACGCAGCCCTTGATGATGTCGATCAAGGCCCGCCGGCCATCTCGGTCGGACGAAGCATCCGTACCGGTGAGCCAGACATACGCGTTGCTGTGCTTCTCCACCACGAGAGCCAGCACGTCGTAGAGTAGCCCATTCACTCGGCTCACAACCATCGCAAGGGGGTCGTCGAGGTCAAAGGACTTGAGCTCCAGCCCAGCCGACTCAAACTCCGTACGCAGCTGCACCACCAGGTCGGACAGAAGGCAAGCGTCGTCCGTACCGCGAAAATGGTGCTTCTTGTCACCAAGAACGTCCTCGCGGATGCTCTTGGCCCAGGCACGATGCAGACGTGCCTTGTAGATGTCGTCGGTCAGCCTGCCTTGCTCCTGCAAGTAACGCCTGATAGCCACGTCGGCGTCCTCGTTCGAAGCAGGGTTGGGGGTCGGAACAGTCGGTGTCCGCACCGTCGGGCTGTTCCGAACCCCGTCGATAAGCCTCAGCGAGGCGTCAATGTCGCTGTCCCTCGTGAGGGACTTCTTCGCTCTGGTGGTAACACCCTACTGGAATATCCAAGTTCACAGATAATAGTGTGTGCTGTGAAACTGATATAGATAAACTCTCATAAGAAATAAACCCTAAGCTAGATATACCCCGAACGGTGACAGAGTCGGAACGGCTACGGTCCTAGCTACCTGTGACACCTTGGTGTGTCACAGTACGGGCTTACGGTCAGTCACAGGTCCAGTGTTGGCTACCTAGTAATCTGTCATAGGGGCCTGCACCGGGACTCCCGGTCAGGGCTGCCTACACAGATTTCAGCACACCACCCCAGCACTGTGGGTGGTGACTGACAGGCAAGTCCGAGATACCAAATAAGTTAGGGCAGGAGCTAGGGTGACAAGTCCAACTGCTAAACCAACTGTGCAATTCTGATACACAAATGGAAACCCTCTAGCCGGCACAAGCGCAGAAACATACAGGCACACAGGTCCTGCTAAACCACTGAAAGGCACGGCGCCAGCAAGTCAGATTAACGGATATAAGGAGTCAAAGAAAAAACCAATTGAAGACCATGTTGAGGTCAAAGTACATCCCAGCACACCACCAGAAGGTGGTGCACTGCCAGAACCAGGAATAAAACTACTCGGGGTCAAAGATCAGAGGAGTACCGCCATCACAACGTCCACCGTAGCATCCCGCAGTACTGCCCTCCAGTGGGTCAGGCGGTAGTAGCACTGCCGCAGCACCCAGGGAGTGCAGCACGGCATCCAGTGTGACGGGGTCTAGCTCGGAGATACCAGAGTAGATGCAGAGATCTCCCCTGCACAGCACAGGCTGCGGTGCAGCCCGACCCGATACCTGCACAGAGCCGAGGTCATTGGCCGCCGTGTAGGCGGCAGCTCCCACTCCCATGATCGAGATCAAAAGAAAGAGAGAGACAAAGTAATGAAACCCCCACGGGCCCGCGTGTGCGGGGAAGCCCCATGGCGGCTTGCCACAACCGTAGGTGCGGGATGCACCACTAGACTGAGGCACGTGGGTCGCGGACTCCGACGCATGATTTGCCGAAATGGCCGGAGTCCGCGGCTTCACGATGAAGCTGCCGTCGGCGAGGTCCTCGTAATCGTCCGTGTCGTAACCCGTGAGATCAACCTGCCCGACGGCGGCGTGGTTGACGGTCTGAACGAATCCCGCGAATTCACTGTCCGCGTCCGCTGTGGTGGTCACCCGCGCCGATTGCAGTGGCGCGGGTTCCACATCCTTTCCCTGCGAGACAGGCATAGCAGGGGCCGGCACGGCGGATGCCGATGCCGCCGCACCACCTGCCGGAACCTGCTCCTCCGGTGCGGCTGCCGCAGCGGCGGGCTCACACACCAGAGCCGAAGCCTCCTGTCCAATGCCGGCAGGAGGCGGGAAGGAAGCATGGGTGTAGTGCACCTGCGGATTGGCTGCGGAGTGAACCTCCGCAGCAAGGTCGTCGAGCCTTTGGAGAATGGACTCACCCTCAGAACTCGGCTGCTGCTCCACGGTGAAGCCGTAGGCGGACACGTCGATGCCGCCCACCGCACCCGCAGAAAGCACCGCAGGCGGCCCATACGCAGCCGCAGCACGCGCGAAAGCCTCTGCGCCATCATCCGCAGCATGCTGGAACACCGCACACATCGCCAACGCGTGCACCCCTTCCGCATCCTCCTCGTCGATAGGGATGCAAAATGATGCTGCAGAGTTGGGCGGGTGCTGACGTCCACCCAACGGGCAGTCGCGGTAAAAGTGATATTGCTCACCTTTTCCCGCTTTCTTGCATTTCCCGCAGAAAGGCTTTGCACGTTGCTCGTCGCGGTCGAATCCCACCGGCGGAGCCTTGTGGGTCCCCACACGGAACCCCCGCGGATGCTGCCCCTTCTGCTGCTGCTGTCTCTGCTGAACACGCTCCCGCTGCTGCCGCACCACCGGAGCGGCCTCACCGTGCTGCCCCTGCACGAGCTCCTTGAGCTCCGTGATCTTTTGGAGCAGCGCATCGTACTCACTGCTGGAGAGGTGTGCGGAGACCCCGCCCGCACCAGAAGCTGCCTTCCCCCCGTCCGTCTGCGCCCAGGACTGATAAATCTCGACAACCAAGGAGCGAAGAGAAGCAAGGGACACGTGGGATAGGTCAGCAGCCATGGGATAGCGGACCTTCACCGCAGCGTAAAACACGGGGTCGAGGCGGGTGTAGAGGGATAATTTGCGTGTCGCCTCGGTCGGAGTCCAGTCCGAAGTCCTGTTATCCCGCACCAAACGCTGCTCCTTAGCCAAAATCGGCTGCGGGTCAACGTTTGCGGGATAACGTAAAGCCGCATGCTCCTCCTGCTGCGATTCCCGCAGCGCCACCGGTACAGAGCCCTTGATGATGTCGACAAGAGCACGTCGCCCATCTCGGTCAGTCGAGGAGTCGGTGCCAGTCAGCCAGACATACGCGTTGCTGTGCTTCTCCACCACGAGAGCCAGAACGTCGTACAGCAGTCCATTCACTCTGCCGACCACGGGCACCAGAGGGTCGTCGAGGTCAAAGGAACGCAGCTCCAGACCCGCCGACTGGAACTCCGTACGTAGCTGCACCACCAAGTCGGATAGGAGGCCAGAGTCGTCCGTACCGCGAAAATGATGCTTCTTGTCACCAAGAATATCCTCACGGATACTCTTGGCCCAAGCCCGATGCAGACGTGACTTGTAAATCTCGTCCACCAATCTGGACTGCTCCTGCAAATAACGTCTGACGGCCACGTCCGCGTCCACGTTCGATGCAGGGTTGGGAGTGGGAACCACCGGCGTAGCAGCCGTCGGAGTGTTCCGCACCCCGTCGATGAGCCGTAGGGAGGCGTCTATATCGCTGTCCCTCGTGAGGGACTTTCTAGATCGTGTCGTAACACCCATTCTCAGATAAGCCTGAGGGGAGGCGGTACGCTGCAGCACGTTTGGGTAGCGCTGTGAGGAAAACGAGACGTCACAAATACGGTAGGAACAGCCGAGCCATGCAAGCGAGGGGCAAAGGAGGATGTCGTTGATGTCAAAGGTGCCAAGGTCACCAGCCCAAAATTCGGCAGCAAGCGTGATCAGAGCCCGCGAAAAAGCGAAATTGAACATTGCAAAAACTAGTCCAAGACCAAGCCGGTACCCCATAGCCGCGGCTCAAAGCTGCTCACCGAAAGCTGCTCATCTCATAAATCTCATAATACCCAAACGCGCAAACGCGCACCACCTCTCCGAGCGGCCCTTTAGCCAATCATGGCCAAACTAGCAAGTGGGATAAAGCGTGGATGGGGCCACGACCTACTGGAATATCCAAGTTCACAGATAATAGTGTGTGCTGTGAAACTGATATAGATAAACTCTCATAAGAAATAAACCCTAAGCTAGATATACCCCGAACGGTGACAGAGTCGGAACGGCTACGGTCCTAGCTACCTGTGACACCTTGGTGTGTCACAGTACGGGCTTACGGTCAGTCACAGGTCCAGTGTTGGCTACCTAGTAATCTGTCATAGGGGCCTGCACCGGGACTCCCGGTCAGGGCTGCCTACACAGATTTCAGCACACCCATTTCTTGAAAAGCCCGAGGGAAGGTGGTGTGCATGAGCGCGTTCGGGTGTGGTTGCGGAAAAAATTGGGATGAACCGCTGCGGAGCGAGCGAAGAGAACATGTAAACGAGGGGCACTCGGAGATGTCGTCGAAGTCGAAGGTGTCGCGAACACCAGCCCAAAACTCAGTAACCAGCGGGATCAAGACCAGAATACAACTGAGGATGAACATTGCGTCAACTAGTCCAGAACGAGGCGCCGTTCCCATAGCCGCTGCCTCAAGTCGCCCGCCGACTCAGCTCAAACCATAATTCCTAGATGCACCCAAACGCGCCTTCGCGCACCACCTCTCCAAGCGGCCGTTTAGCCAATCATGGCCAAATAAGCAAGTGGAATAAAAGCGTGGATGGGGCCACGACCTACTGGAATATCCTAGTTCACTAGATATCAGAAACTCCCGAACTGTGTGGATAAACTCATAAGATAAATAAACCCTAAGCTAGATATACCCGGAACGGTCTCGGACGGTTTCGGAGTCTAGCCTACCTGTGACACAGCGTGTGTCACAACACGAACCTATAGATCAGTCAGCAGTCCAGTGTTGGCCTAGGAGTCTGTCATAGGGGCCTGCACCGGGACTCCCGGTCAGGGCTGCCTATACAGATTTCAGCAGTAGATGTTGTCGTTGAACGCGCTAGCTTCGCGCGCAACCAAGGAACAAATGTAGTCCCAAGCAGATGTAAACCCGGTGGGACAGGTGTACTGTAGCCCCAAGCGGAAGTCAGATGCAATAAACGAGCGTTGGGCGCTCAGTCAGATGACGCGACGGTGTGTCGCGGTATACCGCAAAGGCTGCGGGATCAAAGGAACGCACGAGCACAATCACCAACCACAAAACAGCGGTGATAGCCCATAACCTGATGGAGAGTGTGATATATATATATAATGCATATTATATATCACACAGACCGAAGGAACACGAAGCGTCCGGAGGCAGTCGAAAGGCGGGTGCAAACTCGCCTTTCGAGATAATGAGATAATGAGATAATAAAATACTTAGGCTGTTTTATTATCGGAGAGCGAACGATGCAAGGATGACGTGGCACCTCAGGTCGAGGGTTGACTAGAGACGGTACCGCTGCTCCCCTTATAGGGGGCAAAAGTCGGTGCCTCCATGATGAGTGCCTATTCTGCCGATTTCACGGTGGGTTAACCCACCGTAAGAGCTTTTTTGCATGGCCTCTATAGGATGCATAAATCGAGTTTTGTGACGCAACCTATGATAGAAAGTGACTATTACGAGTCCTTTCGTCCGTAGAAAACATAATATTCATGATGGCAACATACAATTTCAGTGCAAATGCACCGCGAAGTTGGGGCTTTGACTGGTGGGGTAAAAAGATTCCTTACGGTGGGTTACCAAAAGCGACTCATATTGGTAGAACGCTACTGGTCATATGGTTTGATGATCAGGGAGTCAAGTTAATGCATTTTTTTCTACTTGTAGGTGTTGGTAATTTAAGTTTTAAAGTACAACATCAAAGGGTACGCATTATTCACTTTATTTTCAATATCGTATCATGAGGCAATCTGTTTATTTCATATGCTAACAATGGGTCTCAATCCAAGTTTTACTCCGCCTGAGGTCCCTTGTTATCTTCTAATGCACAACATATCGATGCCGAGGTAATATCATTCAGTATCATTCAGTAATATCATTCAGTGCAAATATTGGCAGATATATAGTTCGGCGGGGCCAAACCTGGCAGATATATAGTTCGGCGGTAATATATATCTAACTGGTGAGATAAACCCTGAGTTAAGGGTTACGGAATCAGAACGGTAAAAGTGTGATAGATAAAAGAGAGGCATACATAAATACCTAACGGGTGTTTCCCGTCTACTGGTGACGGTCACCCAGCCTACCATAGGAAGTGACATGTGACAGTTTTGAGTGTCACAGTGTCAAATCCAGCAAATATAGCACTGTAAGAATTCAAATGCAAACAAAGTGATCAATAAAGTGATCCAGAATAAGGCTCCATCAATAAATTCAGCGCTTCTGCTGCCAGCCGTGCGTCCTCTGCGGCCGACCGAGCAGCCTGAACAGTGCGTTGTGCTTGCTCCTGTGCCTCTTTGACACGCTTCGCTTTGTCCATCAACGCCGCAGCTCGCTTACGTTTGGGGGTGAAGTTCGTGTTAATGTTAGCAACACGTGCGACGTGCTTC
>LGRX02027400.1:0-18109 GCA_001247695.2 Cymbomonas tetramitiformis | reverse complement strand
GGTTACAGGCGCGTGCCCGGGGAGCTGTCCCCACATATTGAACATGCCAACCTTCTACAGCCGGGCGCCTTGCCACCATGCACACCGTCGCCCATACGGTACCGCCCACTATCACATGGAGCCCCTAAGGATCAGGCGCGCGCCCATGGAGCTGTCCCCACATCGCAGCCGTCACCAACAGACTGCGCACTTCCCATGCGACTACCATACACACCGCAACCCACACCGTACCTCGGTGACGCCACGGGTCCGGGGGCGCGTAGGGAGTGCTAACTGCCCTCTGAACACGCAACTCCCGACCCATCGGCTTGATGCCACCACCCGTCGCGGGTCCGGGGGCGCGTGGAGAGTGCTAACAGCCCTCTTAACACGCAACTCCCGACCCATGGGCATCCACAACAACCCACCACAAAATATACCTCGGGTTACAGGCGCGGGCCCGGGGAGCTGTCCCCACATATTGAACATGCCAACCTTCTACAACCGGGCGCCTTGCCACCATGATGCACACCGTCGCCCATACGGTACCGCCCACTATCACATGGAGCCCCTAAGGATCAGGCGCGCGCCCAGGGAGCTGTCCCCACATCGCAGCCGTCACCAACAGACTACGCACTTCCCATGCGACTACCATACGCACCGCAATTCGCACCGTACCTCAGTGACGCCACGGGTCCGGGGGCGCGTAGGGAGTGCTAACAGCCCTCTGAACACGCAACTCCCGACCCATCGGCTTGATGCCACCACCCGTCGCGGGTCCGGGGGCGCGTGGAGAGTGCTAACAGCCCTCTTAACACGCAACTCCCGACCCATGGGCATCCACAACAACCCGCCACAAAACATACCTCGGGTTACAGGCGCGTGCCCGGGGAGCTGTCCCCACATATTGAACATGCCAACCTTCTACAACCGGGCGCCTTGCCACCATGATGCACACCGTCGCCCATACGGTACCGCCCACTATCACATGGAGCCCCTAAGGATCAGGCGCGTGCCCAGGGAGCTATCCCCACATCGCAGCCGTCACCAACAGACTACGCACTTCCCATGCGACTACCATACACACCGCAACCCGCACCGTACCTCAGTGACGCCACGGGTCCGGGGGCGCGTAGGGAGTGCTAACAGCCCTCTTAACACGCAACTCCCGACCCATCGGCATGATGCCACCGCCCGTCGCGGGTCCGGGGGCGCGTAGGGAGTGCTAACAGCCCTCTTAACACGCAACTCCCGACCCATGGGCATCCACAACAACCCCCCACAAAACATACCTCGGGTTACAGGCGCGTGCCCGGGGAGCTGTCCCCACATATTGAACATGCCAACCTTCTACAACCGGGCGCCTTCCCACCATGCACACCGCCACCCATACGGTACCGCCCACTATCACATGGAGCCCCTAAGGATCAGGCGCGCGCCCAGGGAGCTGTCCCCACATCGCAGCCGTCACCAACAGACTACGCACTTCCCATGGGACTACCATACACACCGCAACCCGCACCGTACCTCAGTGACGCCACGGGTCCGGGGGCGCGTAGGGAGTGCTAACAGCCCTCTGAACACGCAACTCCCGACCCATCGGCTTGATGACACCACCCGTCGCGGGTCCGGGGGCGCGTGGAGAGTGCTAACAGCCCTCTTAACACGCAACTCCCGACCCATGGGCATCCACAACAACCCGCCACAAAACATACCTCGGGTTACAGGCGCGTGCCCGGGGAGCTGTCCCCACATATTGAACATACCAACCTTCTACAGCCGGGCGCCTTCCCACCATGCACACCGTCGCCCATACGGTACCGCCCACTATCACATGGAGCCCCTAAGGATCAGGCGCGCGCCCAGGGAGCTGTCCCCACATCGCAGCCGTCACCAACAGACTACGCACTTCCCATGCGACTACCATACGCACCGCAACCCACACCGTACCTCGGTGACGCCACGGGTCCGGGGGCGCGTAGGGAGTGCTAACAGCCCTCTTAACACGCAACTCACGACCCATCGGCTTGATGCCACCACCCGTCGCGGGTCCGGGGGCGCGTGGAGAGTGCTAACAGCCCTCTTAACACGCAACTCCCGACCCATGGGCATCCACAACAACCCACCACAAAACATACCTCGGGTTACAAGCGCGTGCCCGGGGAGCTGTCCCCACATATTGAACATCCCAACCTTCTACAACCGGGCACCTTGCCACCATGATGCACACCGTCGCCCATAATACGGTACCGCCCACTATCACATGGAGCCCCTAAGGATCAGGCGCGTGCCCAGGGAGCTGTCCCCACATCGCAGCCGTCACCAACAGACTACGCACTTCCCATGCGACTACCATACACACCGCAACCTACACCGTACCTCGGTGACGCCACGGGTCCGGGGGCGCGTAGGGAGTGCTAACTGCCCTCTGAACACGCAACTCCCGACCCATCGG
Source organism: Cymbomonas tetramitiformis (assembly GCA_001247695.2). Classification (NCBI taxonomy): domain Eukaryota; kingdom Viridiplantae; phylum Chlorophyta; class Pyramimonadophyceae; order Pyramimonadales; family Pyramimonadaceae; genus Cymbomonas; species Cymbomonas tetramitiformis. Next base: position 15,675 of record LGRX02027400.1, on the reverse strand, counting down.
CTTGATGCCACCACCCGTCGCGGGTCCGGGCGCGCGTAGAGAGTGCTAACAGCCCTCTTAACACGCAACTCCCGACTCATGGGCATCCACAACAACCCACCACAAAACATACCTCGGGTTACAGGCGCGTGCCCGGGGAGCTGTCCCCACATATGGAACATCCCAACCTTCTACAACCGGGCGCCTTGCCACCATGCACACCGTCGCCCATAATACGGTACCGCCCACTATCACATGGAGCCCCTAAGGTTCAGGCGCGTGTCCGGGGAGCTGTCCCCACATCGCAGCCGTCACCAACAGCCTGCGCACTTCCCATGCGACTTCCATACACACCGCAACCCACACCGTACCTCGGTGACGCCACGGGTCCGGGGGCGCGTAGGGAGTGCTAACAGCCCTCTTAACACGCAACTCCCGACCCATCGGCTTGATGCCACCACCCGTCGCGGGTCCGGGGGCGCGTAGAGAGTGCTAACAGCCCTCTTAACACGCACCTCCCGACCCATGGGCATCCACAACAACCCACCACAAAACATACCTCGGGTTACAGGCGCGTGCCCGGGGAGCTGTCCCCACATATTGAACATGCCAACCTTCTACAGCCGGGCGCCTTGCCACCATGCACACCGTCGCCCATACGGTACCGCCCACTATCACATGGAGCCCCTAAGGATCAGGCGCGCGCCCAGGGAGCTGTCCCCACATCTCAGCCGTCTCCAACAGACTACGCACTTCCCATGGGACTACCATACACACCGCAACCCGCACCGTACCTCAGTGACGCCACGGGTCCGGGGGCGCGTAGGGAGTGCTAACTGCCCTCTGAACACGCAACTCCCGACCCATCGGCTTGATGCCACCACCCGTCGCGGGTCCGGGGGCGCGTGGAGAGTGCTAACAGCCCTCTTAACACGTAACTTCCGACCCATGGGCATCCACAACAACCCACCACAAAATATACCTCGGGTTACAGGCGCGTGCCCGGGGAGCTGTCCCCACATATTGAACATGCCAACCTTCTACAACCGGGCGCCTTGCCACCATGATGCACACCGTCGCCCATACGGTACCGCCCACTATCACATGGAGCCCCTAAGGATCAGGCGCGTGCCCAGGGAGCTGTCCCCACATCGCAGCCGTCACCAACGGACTACGCACTTCCCATGCGACTACCATACACACCGCAACCCGCACCGTACCTCAGTGACGCCACGGGTCCGGGGGCGCGTAGGGAGTGCTAACTGCCCTCTGAACACGCAACTCCCGACCCATCGGCTTGATGCCACCACCCGTCGCGGGTCCGGGGGCGCGCGTAGAGAGTGCTAACAGCCCTCTTAACACGCAACTCCCGACCCATGGGCATCCACAACAACCCACCACAAAACATACCTCGGGTTACAGGCGCGTGCCCGGGGAGCTGGCCCCACATATTGAACATGCCAACCTTCTACAGCCGGGCGCCTTGCCACCATGCACACCGTCGCCCATACGGTACCGCCCACTATCACATGGAGCCCCTAAGGATCAGGCGCGCGCCCAGGGAGCTGTCCCCACATCGCAGCCGTCACCAACAGACTACGCACTTCCCATGCGACTACCATACACACCGCAACCCGCACCGTACCTCAGTGACGCCACGGGTCCGGGGGCGCGTAGGGAGTGCTAACAGCCCTCTGAACACGCAACTCCCGACCCATCGGCTTGATGACACCACCCGTCGCGGGTCCGGGGGCGCGTAGAGAGTGCTAACAGCCCTCTTAACACGCAACTCCCGACCCATGGGCATCCACAACAACCCACCACAAAATATACCTCGGGTTGCAAGCGCGTGCCCGGGGAGCTGTCCCCACACATTGAACATCCCAACCTTCTACAACCGGGCGCCTTCCCACCATGATGCACACCGTCGCCCATACGGTACCGCCCACTATCACATGGAGCCCCTAAGGATCAGGCGCGTGTCCAGGGAGCGCTGTCCCCACATCGCAGCCGTCACCAACAGCCTGCGCACTAACCCTTGCGACTTCCATACACACCGTACCTCGGTGACTCCACGGGTCCGGGGGCGCGTAGGGAGTGCTAACAGCCCTCTTAACACGCAACTCCCGACCCATCGGCATGATGCCACCACCCGTCGCGGGTCCGGGGGCGCGTAGAGAGTGCTAACAACCCTCTTAACACCCTAAGGGCGAATTCGTTTTTAGCAGTATGGGATCAGTATGAGCGCGGAAACAACCATAACTGCTACGGTAGTCAACTAGTGGACATATATGAAGTATTGGTGTCTATATTGGGGACTTGGGCGAGGCCTCTCAACCCTCCAATGTCCACCAAACTCGGTATGTCGAGTGGGGGACTTGGTGGAAAGTGCAGGGGTGTTCTGTTTGCAGATGACAAAAGCGTGCTCTATGGAGAGTGCTTTAAAGGCTTCAAATTAAGGACAGGGTATTTTTTTCCATTGATATACACCATGATACATCATCGCCCACTCATAACATCAAGTTAATAGTGGTGGCATGTTCATGGCACATGGCCAAAAATGCCCCCAGAAGCTGTTCGACAGAGTTTCCTTAAGTATGGTGATGATGGGTCACATATATTCATGTGTGCACATACGGTGTGAGTAATAATGAGGTGCCATATCATCCACCTAGTTCCATAATATGAGGTAAACGAAGAATCGTGGCAAATAGAGGTCTAGAACTTGAGTTATTGCCGAAAACGTGAGAATGAATTCCTAGAAACAGGATCAGTATGAGCAGTATGGCAATTCGCCCTTAAGGTGTTAACACGCAACTCCCGACCCATGGGCATCCACAACAACCCACCACAAAACATACCTCGGGTTACACGCGCGTGCCCGGGGAGTTGTCCCCACATATTGAACATCCCAACCTTCTACAACCGGGCGCCTTCCCACCATGATGCACACCGTCGCCCATACGGTACCGCCCACCATCACATGGAGCCCCTAAGGATCAGGCGCGTGTCCAGGGAGCTGTCCCCACATCGCAGCCGTCACCCACAGACTGCGCACTTCCCATGAGACTACCATACTCACCGCAACTCACACCGTACCTCGGTGACGCCACGGGTCCGGGGGCGCGTAGGGAGTGCTAACAGCCCTCTTAACACGCAACTCCCGACCCATCGGCTTGATGCCACCACCCGTCTCGGGTCTGGGGGCGCGTAGAGAGTGCTAACAACCCTCTTAACACGCAACTCCCGACCCATGGGCATCCACAACAACCCACCACAAAACATACCTCGGGTTACACGCGCGTGCCCGGGGAGTTGTCCCCACACATTGAACATCCCAACCTTCTACAACCGGGCGCCTTCCCACCATGATGCACACCGTCGCCCATACGGTACCGCCCACCATCACATGGAGCCCCTAAGGTTCGGGCGCATGTCCAGGGAGCCGTCCCCACATCGAAGCCGTCACCAACTGACTGCGCACTTCCCATGCGACTACCATACACACCGCTACCCACACCGTACCTCGGTGACGCCACGGGTCCGGGGGCGCGTAGGGAGTGCTAACAGCCCTCTTAACACGCAACTCCCGACCCATCGGCATGATGCCACCACCCGTCGCGGGTCCGGGGGCGCGTAGAGAGTGCTAACAGCCCTCTTAACACGCAACTCCCGACCCATGGGCATCCACAACAACCCACCACAAAACATACTCTCCACATCGCAGCCGTCCCCTCGACAATCGCAGTGTACAGTAAACCTTACACCCCCAAGGTTACACGCGCGTGCCCGGGGAGCTGTCCCCACATCGCAGCCTCCCCTCGACAATCGCGGTGCACAACAAACCGTACACCCCTAAGGTTCGGGCGCGTGTCCAGGGTTTGTCCCACATCGCAGCCGTCCCCTCGACAATTGCGGTGCACAACAAACCTTACTCCCCTAAGGTTCGGGCGCGTGTCCAGGGAGCTGTCCCCACATCGCAGCCGTCCCCTCGACGTGTCTCCTATTCTAAGGAAAAGTAAGGTCAGAAGAGATGTTGAACGCACCTCATTGCATAGCTCGAAGTATTGCGTATCGAGTTCACCCTCGACTTTCGGCACGAAGGCACTTGCCACAAAGTGTAAGGTGTCCCAGCACCCAGCAGAGAATGGGTGGGCCTGCCAAACAGTCATAATAGCATCCGTCAGTCATAATAGAATCCTTGGGGCATGCATCCCCTGGGGCATGGGGATGGGGCATACATGGCAACCATGGGGCATGCATCTGTTGGGGCATGGGGCATACATTGCAACCTTGTGGCATGCATCTGCTGGGGCATGGGGCATACAGGGCATTCTTGGGGCATGCATCTGCTGGGGCATGGGGCATACAGGGCAACCTTGGGGCAGGCTTCTGCGCAAAATGCGTGCGTGTCCACTGTGCCCCCCCAGATGCGTGTGTCTTCACAGTGCCCCTCAGACGCGTGTGTCTTCAATGGGCCCCCCTAGATGCGTGTCTGTCCACTGTGCCTCCCAGATGCGTGTGTGTCCAAGCTGCCCCCAGAATGCGTGTAACTCCACGTGCCCCCCGTCGGGTGCGGTGTGTGTCCACCGTGCCCCCCGTGATGCGTATGTCCGCTAAAAGTGCCCACCGTGATGCGTGTGTCCACCATGCCCCCGTGATGCGTGTGTTCACGTTGCCCCCCAGAATGCTTGGGGCAGGCTTCTGCGCAAAATGCGTGCGTGTCCACTGTGCCCCCCCCAGATGCGTGTCTGTCAAAAGTGCCCACCAGATGCGTGTGTGTCCACCATGCCCCCCCAGATGCAGGTGTCTACACAGTATCCCCCCCAGATGAGTCTGTGTCCATTGTGCCCCCCCCAGATGCCCCAGATGCATACAGGGCATCCTCGGGGCATACATCTGCTGGGGCCTGGGGGGGCATAGAAGACAAACATGAGGCACGCATCTCCCCTGAGGCCTGGGGCATACATGGCAACCTTGGGGCATGCATCCCCTGGGGCTTGGGGCATACTGTACAGGGCATCCTTGGGGCATGCATCTGCTGGGGCATGGGGCATTCAGGGAATCCTTGGGGCATGCATCCCCTGGGGCATGGGGATGGGGCATACATGGCAACCATGGGGCATGCATCTGTTGGGGCATGGGGCATACATTGCAACCTTGTGGCATGCATCTGCTGGGAAATGGGGCATGCAGGGCATTCTTTGGGCATGCATCCGTGGGCATGGGGCATACAGGGCAACCTTGGGGCATGACCATGGGGCATGGGGCATACAGTGGCATTCTTGGGGCATGCATCCGTCGGGGCATGGGCACAGTTAACCCTTGGGCATGACCGTCAAAGGGCTGGGGCATACAGGCATCCTTGGGGCATGCATACCCCGGGGCATGGGGCATTCAGGGCAACCTTGGGGCATGCATCCCCTGGGGCTTGGGGCATACATTGCAACCTTGGGGCATGCATGTGGTGGGGGATGGGGCATACAGGGCATCCTTGGGGCATGCATCAGCTGGGGCATGGGGCATACAGGGAATCCTTGGGGCATGCATACCCTGGGGCTTGGGGCATACAGGGCAACCTTGGGGCATGCATCCCCTGGGGCTTGGGGCATACAGGGCAACCTTGGGCCATGGGGCATGCTAGGGGCAGGCGGGCACGCACCTGCAGGAGCATGAGCAGCAGAAGCTGGTACATGGGCTGCCCCACCCTGCCGCTTCACTTGTGCTGAAGGGGCACACACAGTAGGTATCAGGCGAAAACCCCTTAGTTGAAGAACTTCTTAGTATCAGAAGAAAACCCCTTGTAGACAGATTGACTTAAAAGAAGACAGCGCAGAAAACCAAAGATGCATACGGTGACTGTGGGAAAGGAAATACCGTTTCTGTCATCGCGTTTCCTTTTTTTTTGGACCGCAGCCGCGCCAGGCTGTTGAGGCGGACCAGCATCTGTGGAAGGAAAGATGCGTTCTTTAAAAGAATAAAAGAATAAAGAAAAAAAGAAGACGATGAGGGAAAGGCAAGTAGAAGCAATATTCTTACCTGCGGCTGGGTGAACCTGCGTGGGAAACAGGGAGTGCCCAGTCATCCGCTCGACGCGGCTAAACCCCTCCTGCTCCAATCTGCTGCCGCGGTGGACCTTGAAGTCACTCCTGGCGAAATGATACTCCAAGGCCACGCGCTCATGGATCGCGTGGGGGGGGTCGGCGTCTTGAACGGTGTACAGCCCGGTATCCGGGTGCCGCGACTTGATCCTGGAAGAAAAGAAACGTACGATGAGGTTGAAGCAAGAAGCTGACGAAAAGTAGGGCAGGCAGGTTAGCATGCGTACCATACAACATGCTTCGTGGTTTGATCACCACGTTTGGCGACGGTGGTGTACTCCACCATGCAGTCGCCGCATGCTGGGAACACGACGGTGTACCAGTTCGGTCCCTCATGTTGCCTGCGACAGCGATCGATTTCTTTTCGACTCTTCAAGACGTCGAACTTGCAATCGACGCAGAGGTCGACCAACCAGCAGCCGTCAGCATCTTGTTCATCTCTTCGCGTGCGGTTTAAGACTTTCTGAATATATTTTCCCTCAGCAGCATCTGGGTCAACGCACGCGCCTGGCATTTTTGCGAGAAAGAAGGAAGTAAGAGGTAAAGGTAAAGGTAAAGGGCGGGCGCTGCGAAGGTTAAATTTTGTTAAAGCTTGCAGTGGGGGATACCATGGGGCATGCCCGCCGCAGCGGCGGGCATGCCCCAATCGTACGAACTGTAGCGCAGAGAGTCGAGTTTCAGGGATTTAACAACAAAAGTCGAGGCATCATCGAATCTAGGGAGCGGTCGTTTGGATTTCGCCAGGAATCGCCGGCGACACGAGCGTGGCAACGCTTGTGTCACGCCTTCATGAGGTCAGGTCGCGATTTCAGGTCACCATGACGCGATCGGGCCATGACATCCTTCCCACCTGGTGTCCGATAGGCTTTATCCATAAAGTAGGTCCACCCACCCCCTAACCTACTTGGCGCGTGTCCGGAGAGCTATCTCCACATCGCAGCCAAGAGGGTGTGGCACCTCGGATTTTGACCGAGATCTCCAAGCTTCGGTGCTTCGCCCTCAATGGGCTCCGCGCTTGGGCTCTTGTTGAGCTAGTGCCACGATTTAAATTGCTTGCAAGTTCCATCAAGGCCATGCAATATGTTATCATAAGAAGTTTTTCCCAAGCACAAGGTTAGAGATGAAGAATAACTAGTATGATGACAATTAACTTCTTTGTGTGGCACCTCGGAGTCAAAACCGAGATCTCCAAGCCAAAAGGCTTGACGCTCTTGTTGAGCTAGTGCCACGATTCAACTTGCTTGAAGTTTTAGTCAAGGCCACGCAAAATGTTACAACAAAAAATCGTTCCCAAGCACAAGGTAACAAGGTAAAAGCTAATAAAGGCACCTCGGAATCAAACCGAGATCTCCAAGCCAAAAGGCTCGGCGCTCTTGTTGAGCTAGTGCCTCAAAGTCTTTTCTCTCTCTCGATCTCTCTTGATGCCATGCAAAAGAAATACAAAGAAGTACAAAGAACGAAGGCTTACCATAGCTATGTGACACCTCGGACTTTAACCGAGACCTCCAAACCAAGGTTTGGCGCTCTAATTGAGCTAGTGTCACCAATTCTGGCGTGGCTGCAGAATTTGTCCTCTACAACTTAGGGTCATGAGGGATTTTTGCATCTTTCGGGAAAAATGTCACAAACAGGTCAAGACATGATCAAATTAGGGTGGTTTTCCGCGAGGAAAACACCTGTCAGGTCAAAAAGGTCGTCCGGAAAGCCGTTTCGCCGCCAGCGAAAGGTCTGTCCGTCAGTGAAATGTAAGGAAATGAGAGTGAACGAGAGGTGAATGAGAAGCGTACCACAATCATGTGACACCTCGGACTTTAACCGAGACCCCCAAAACAAGTTTTGGTGCTCTAAATGAGCTAGTGTCACCACAATTGCAACGGCTGCAAAATTCTATCGACAAATCATAGGGTTGAAAAGCAAAGTCGCAGTTTTCGGAGAAATTATCCAAAGAAGATAAATGATGAACGAGTTCGGTGTAATTTTCCGCGACAAACAAGCTCGTCAAGTCGGATATGTTGTCAGAAACCCCGTTTTAGCGCCAGCGAAAGGTCTGTGCAACAAAAGAAAACACTTTAATGGTAAAGAGAAGCTTGACTTTGACTTGCGGCGCGTGTGCTGCTCAGCCAAAACTCCGAAGTGAAATTTTGAATCTTCACGGATGGATCCCAGTTTCTGATTGGCGCATCGTCGCACCCTCCATGTCGCCTCGAATATAATTTCTCTTCCTTGCCCTAGGCGCGAGCTCTCGTCGTCGGGAATGACATCTATCTGACTATCATATCTTGTGTATAATTACTTTGAGCCCCCCGCCACCCAAATTATAATTTCTTCAGTCACCTGAACACGGTTTTGGCTTAACTTTATTGTGTATAATTATTCGAGTCCCCCGCCACCCACCAGGACACGGTTTTCACTCGACTTTTCTTATCTTTTGCTCTGACGTGACACTCGCTCGCGTCCTCGCTCGTTGTTACATCGATGTCCACGGGCATTCTGAAGGCCAGCTGATGACCGAATTGTATAAAACATGACACGCGGTATAATTTTCATGGACTTAAGAAAAGATAAGAAAACTTAAGAAAAGTTAAGCAAACTTAAGAAAACTTAAGCGAATACCTTGTTCTAGTGTGACAACAGCCCCACGAAGTTCACGCATTACTGCTACGTGGACGTCATACTGGCTGCGGGCACGCCACACATGACGCTTCACCGGCTATACGCCTTCGTGACCTTCGAGCCCGAGAACTCTTGGGACCTGCTGATAGGCACCGGGCCACTGAAGAAGTCCCTGATGATCGACATCAAGCTTGGAAGTTGCGTGGCCGTGTCGCATGCGCCGACGATTTTGGGCATGGACGCTCAGGTGGTGCTTCCGTTGGTTGACATGACACCACCCAGGCGTCCTCACCTGCCCAGGCGGGTGGACCCAGTGGTGTGTTTGCAGTCGGAGATCTTTGGGCAGGGGATGGAGTGCGAATGGCTAGGGCACCCACCTCTGAGCACGAGGGAGGAGAGGGTTGCTGCCTCTGGGATTCAGCCTGAGCACATCTATGATGGCTTCGATTCACCAGTGGGGTCACCAGCGTCTTCGCCAAGGCCTCCTGCTGAGCTCCCTAGACCCCGAGTCGCCACACGCGCGGAGATCGAGGAGAGGTGTCGCAGTCACACATGTTCCCTTGAAGGTGGTCGAAGGAGTGACCTGGCGTTACTGGCGCCCGCCGCACGGGCAGTGTCGGAGCGCATGCTCGCACAACTCTACGCCGAACCGAACCCTTGGGAGGGTGGACGCGCGAGGTGGGTCACTGAGGACCAAGTGGTTGGGGATCGTCCGTCTCTGGATGCCCCTCTTGACCACAACTGGGCGGATCAGAGACTGTACCTGGACCGGCACCATGTTGCACGTCTTTGCCGCATCCTTCAAGACCTTCCCAAGGACATGCCAGCCAGACCTTCCCAAGAACATGTCTGCGTGGAGTTCGTCCGTTGTCTCGAGCAGCAGTGGGTGACGGTGGACCAGCTGATGCCCCCTAACTGGCTGTATGTGGACCAGAAGCTGGATCACGATGAGGAGAAGGACCGCTGGGTGCTCAAGGGGAGCTATATGACACACGTGCCGTCCTCTGCCAACAAGCAGGACGTCGTCAAGCCCAGGGAGCAAGGCAGAGCGCTCGACAGCCTCAACCCAATCCAGCGACTGCAGAACACGCTCCAGGAGTTGTTCAAATACCCCAGTGGTGAGGTCGCTGGCACCCTCATGTGGGACCTGAAGGAGCGTGTCCCCTGTGTACAACCGAGCACAGCCACGCAGTACCTCGAGCTGATGCGCTGCACGCTGGATCATTCACTCGTGTACAACAGTGAGGAGTTGCTGGACGAGCTCCAACTCCCTCCACACCACTGAGGATTTCTGTTAATAAAGTGTTAAAAAGTGTTAATTATGTGTTAAAAAGTGTTAACGGGTAGGAACTGTTAATAGTGGTGTTATAAATCCCGGTGGTAGATAATGATTGGCTCTTGGGCGAAAGTTTAACATTATATAATTCATGTTAACAGAATGTTAATTTAACACAATTTTAACAGAATGTTAACACTTAATCGGAGGGGTGTCGGAGGGAGTTGAAATAGGCCCCCCTCGCCAGATCGTTACACATGTAAGGAATATTAACAGAAAATTAACACTTTTAATAGGAATCATACACGTGGCACTCGGATTAACAGTTTTACCGGATACTAACACTTGGCAGACTGTAAACGGTCATAAATTAACAGATTTGACCGGATCGTCCACGTGGCATGACTATTAACACTAGCACCACTAGATATTAACAGAAATTCCAGATTGTTCCACGTGGCATGTCTATTAACACTAGCACCACTAGCTATTAACAGAAATTCCAGATTGTTCCACGTGGCATGCTAAGAGGGACTGCCGATGCTACTAAAAGTACCACTGGAACAGATACGTTCCATGTGGCAAGCAGGCATTCGCTATCTACACAGAGCAATTGGACGGAGCTGATGAAGCTGCGCTGGCGTTCGGTGTCCTCCTTCGATTGCTGCGCGGAGCTGATGAGTAGCTTGCGCTATTGCTTCTTGCAACGTACCGCTTTCATCCCCGGCCATAGGTAAGTGGCGTGTAGAGGTACGCGGTTTCCAGGTGGGCGATGGATAATTGTCTATTGCCAAATGGGTACGGTGGGTTAACCCACCGTAATGACGATTTTAAACTACAACCCAAAGTTCTTATGTAACGGCGTATATGGTCCCAAACCTATGTTTCATGGCACTCATTAAGAGTCCCTTCGAACATGGAAAACGTACGTTGCACCATTCTAAGGTGTTTTCGATGTGTAAGAGGCGCACGAAGTTGCCAAATATTATGGTGGGTTGGAAAATTTGCTTACGGTGGGTTTACACGTGTCACAAATATTGGTAGATCCGTGCCGTACGGAGGGAGGCGCTAGTATGCGATCTTAGGGTTGGCACTTCATATGTGATAGTTGACAATGTTAAGTTTTTATGTACATCACTTGGGGAGGCATGTGCATATCGTAGGCATGCTACGTTACCATGGGGGTGTCGGGATTCATTAAGCCTAAAATTGGCTAAAATCCGTTATTTTCATAGGGTTTCGTGGGGGGAATAAGTTCACGTCAATGGGTACTGCTCAAGCAGCTGCAACAGTTTATACATCAAAATACATTCATAGACCAAACGTTTTTCATCTCAACAAGGCAATTCATTGTGTGTTAAGCGTGTGTGTTGTCATGTATTCACCCAAGTGCAAATACGCGTTGATGAAGACGAGGGACTTCGCGTGCTTGTCTGCGTCATATTCGAACGTCGTTGCCAGGTGTTTTGTCCGGGTCACATGCGGTCAGTCGAGCCTTCAAGCTATAGTCAAGGGGGTTGAGGCATTGCCCGCCAAACTCTTGGACAGCCCATTCCCGCCCACACGCACCAGCGGGAATGCATAACTCACACCCTATTATTTTCTCACGTTTTCTCAAGTTGAGCGCAATAGGAGGCATGTTTAACAGCGTCTGCCGCCAAGTCTACTGACCCCCGAGTACTTTTAGTATTGGTTTTAGGTGTCTAGTTGGTCACGATAATGTCACATTTCTTGCGGAACCGCGTAACGGCCCCGTTACGCGCCAAAAGCGTAGGGTTGGTTTACCCACCGTAACAGCGTGTTACGGTGGGTAAACCCACCGATCTGGCAATAGACATAATGACCTTGGTTTCGAGACGGCTTACCGGTAGGAGAAGGGTACGTTTTTCTGCCTCGTTGCACACATACACGCCCCGGCTGTTCATGGTAAGGTCCTCAACAGTGGGGTAGGCGGTCACCATAGCCAGGCGGCACACGGTGTCGTTGGCGGCGGAGTTCTCGGCGGAACGCTTCAGGAAGATCAAGTAGTAAGCCTCCACGGTGCCGTACTCAAAAGCGTCGGCCGCGCATGTACTCAAAGCCACGTTGAAGAAGATACGCGTTTTTGCCCGGGTGTAAACCCGGGATGTGAAGTCCTCATCGCCTCTTCGCATGCGCGAGAATCGAAGGACGTCCATGGCATCCAGGGAAGGGCTTGCGTGATCGCCAAAAAGGGATCGGACGCACCCCACCAGTTCCCGGTGCAGACGACCCCCCTCCTCGTTTGCCAACGCAGCGGTTGGCACACCGTCGCGGACGAGATAGTGGCCGGTGTCAAGGAGATGGCACACCTTGGAGGAATCGTCAGCCCTGGTGGTCCCAGAATCATGGTATTCGCCGCCCTTGGCCATGGCCATCTCCGTGAGCATATCCGGAAGGAAGCGGATCCCTTCGTAGCTCCACGCCATGTCGTCCACCGCCTCTTTCGTGAGATACGCGTTCGCTATGCACGTGTCGATCGCCTTACCTCCAACCGGGGCTGGCACCACCCCCTTGCTGTCGCCCAGGAGACGCTCGACCCAGAGCTCGTTGGTGCTGCTCACCACGCCGGTTTCCTCCTCTTGCTTGCACAAGTGAACGACCGCCATGCGCAGATTCAACGTCAACATGTTCATGGGGCATTGCTGTTCCACAATCACCGCAAAGGCCCACAGCTCTTTCCCGGCCTCCTTCCGGGGCTCCGCACGGGACTGGAGGTCCCCACACAATCCTATTGCAGGCCCTCTCATAAAGTAGAGCACCGCCCGCCGCAAAGTCCACCAAGCCTTGTCCAACTCCGGATTCAAGTTCTTCAGAACATCCATGAACACCATCGGACTGAAAATTAAGATAAAGTTCAGCATGTCCTCCATGGTGTAGTTCCCTGCAACAGCGAGCTTTTTACAGATGTTAGGCAACCGGCTCAGCCTCCCCGCGTATGAAATGACACCAACAAACTAACAGCAGTGCATACATATATACCTGGTTGTAGTAGCATCCATCCCTACGGTTAGTAGGTGTGGCCATTCCCTGCCGGTGCACACAAACATGGTTGCACGCGGACCGGGCGAATAAGGTTGGCGCATCTGCCACGCCCGTTCCTACTAAACAAGGCACATGCAAGGTGATGGGTGTCGGTATCCGTGGTTAGATCCGGGTGCTCACCCGCGTATTGCACGAAGTCCTGGTACTCCCGGTGCATGTCATGCGGCGCGCTCAGTCCCTTTCCGTTGGCCTGCAACTGCTTCAGTTGCATGGGTGAGAAATAGCACGTGTTTGGGCAATTGTTCACCTTGTTTCGCAGCATTTTCAGGAACTTCTTGATGACGCCGTAACACATCATGTGCATAAACGGTAGCACGTACCCGTAGATGGGGTCAAAGTAGTCCAGCACCCCCTCCAGCTTCGGCTGCGGTCGCTGATGGAGCTTCCTAAGTAGGACGCAACAAACAACCGGAAGCACTTCATCATCCAGAAGAAGACCGCTGGCGACGGTATGTCCCCAGCAGCCCTCCGGCTTATATGAAGATCACGCTTTAAAAAATGGGGACAAGAGGCTTGCATAACCCGCCGCATCGTTGCGCGACCGGCCCGTTGGCGATCAGCGCACGTGCTACACGGTCCGCAGAGGCTTCAACACATGTAAAAAAATGAAACCCGGTGAACACGAAAAAGAAACACTTCAAACGACGAGAAGCATACCACGCTGGCGACGGTATGTCCCCAGCGTGACCTCCGGCTTATATGAAGATCACCCTTAAAAAAACAGGGACAAGAGGCTTGCATAACCCGCCGCATCGTTGCGCGACCGGCCCGTTGGCGATCAGCGCACGTGCTACACGGTCCGCAGAGGCTTCATCAACACATGTAAAAATGAAACCCGGTGAACACGAAAATGAAACACTTCAAACGACGAGAAGCATACCACGCTGGCGACGGTATGTCCCCAGCGTGACCTCCGGCTTATATGAAGATCACCCTTTAAAAAAACAGGGACAAGAGGCTTGCATAACCCGCCGCATCGTCGCGCGACCGGCCCGTTGGCGATCAGCGCACGTGCTACACGGTCCGCAGAGGCTTCAACACATGTAAAAAAATGAAACCCGGTGAACACGAAAATGAAACACTTAAAACGACGAGAAGCATACCACGCTGGCGACGGTATGTCCCCAGCGTGACCTCCGGCTTATATGAAGATCACCCTTAAAAAAACAGGGACAAGAGGCTTGCATAACCGCCGCATCGTTGCGCGACCGGCCCGTTGGCGATCAGCGCACGCGCCACACGGTCCGCAGAGGCTTCAACACAGTAAAAAGATGTAGCCCGGTGAACACGAAAATGAAACACTTCAACCAACCAGAAGCAGGCCACGCTGGCGACGGTATGTCCCCAGCGTGACCTCCGGCTTATATGAAGAACACCCTTTAAAAAACAGGGACAAGAGGCTTGCATAACCGCCGCATCGTTGCGCGACCGGCCCGTTGGCGATCAGCGCACGCGCCACACGGTCCGCAGAGGCTTCAACACATTAAAAAAATGAAACCCTGTGAACACGAAAATGAAACACTTCAACCAACCAGAAGCAGGCCACGCTGGCGACGGTATGTCCCCAGCGTGACCTCCGGCTTATACGAAGAACACCCTTAAAAAAACAGGGACAAGAGGCTTGCATAACCGCCGCATCGTTGCGCGCCCGGCCCGTTGGCGATCAGCGCACGCGCTACACGGTCCGCAGAGGCTTCAACACAGTAAAAAAATGTAACCCGGTGAACACGAAAATGAAACACTTCAACCAACCAGAAGCAGGCCACGCTGGCGACGGTATGTCCCCAGCGTGACCTCCGGCTTATATAAAACGCTCGCAACAAGCTAAAAATGCACAAATGCTCCGGTGCCGGCGTTTACCTTAGCGGGCCCAACTAACCCCGCGCCCCGATGTGCGCCACCGGGAGCCTGAACATCGCCCGCATCAGTTTACTCACACTTAAAATAAACGAACATTCTGTTCCACAATCTGCACTTACCGCGTTATTAGCAGTTCGCGGTTGCTTTCCAACAGTCGCCAAGTTTGCGCTCCACTGGTCATCCATCTGTTATGAACGAACACCACGCAACCCCACCCTTTGGTTTGCAGTCTATAAACGTGTGGATAAAAATATACGTAACAGCGACCGTGCAACGATTTAGCACCTTACAAATTTTACAGACTCGGGTTTCTCTTGTAACAAATATATTATATATGCTGGTCTGCTCGGGCAGAACGTCAGCTCAGAAATGATTTCGCTAGCTACCTACGTCCAACTATCGTTCCATCCTACGTACGTAGCTAGATAGGTCTTAATAAGGTCTTCATGCGTTTGGTGTTCGAGGATGCACCTATATCTACCGTAGATGATCCTGTCGATCGTCGATGGGCATGGGCGTTGTCAGTGGCGACTGCATTTTGAAATGATTATCTCGCCAGGACACCCACATCACGGTGGCTGCGCTGGGTATTAACACTTTTCAAATGTATCGGCGAAACAGGCGTGTGTTCTGGCTCCAATATAATTCCCAGCAGCGTGATTATACCGCGATTAACAGATGCAGCCTTCCGTTAACACTCCTGAACTGCCCCATTAACACTCCCTCGCCAACGGTTAACACTTTCTTCACACCTCATTAACACTTTTCCGCCTATAATATAGC
>LGRX02027399.1:0-22794 GCA_001247695.2 Cymbomonas tetramitiformis | reverse complement strand
GTTGCGCGACCGGCCCGTTGGCGATCAGCGCACGTGCTACACGGTCCGCAGAGGCTTCAACACATGTAAAAAAATGAAACCCGGCGAAAACGAAAATGAAACACTTCAAACGACGAGAAGCATACCACGCTGGCGACGGTATGTCCCCAGCGTGACCTCCGGCTTATATGAAGATCACCCTTTAAAAAAACGGGGACAAGAGGCTTGCATAACCGCCGCATCGTTGCGCGACCGGCCCGTTGGCGATCAGCGCACGCGCTACACGGTCCGCAGAGGCTTCAACACATTAAAAAAATGAAACCCGGTGAACACGAAAATGAAACACTTCAACCAACCAGAAGCAGGCCACGCTGGTGACGGTATGTCCCCAGCGTGACCTCCGGCTTATATGAAGAACACCCTTAAAAAAACAGGGACAAGAGGCTTGCATAACCGCCGCATCGTTGCGCGACCGGCCCGTTGGCGATCAGCGCACGCGCCACACGGTCCGCAGAGGCTTCAACACATTAAAAAATACAACCCGGTGAACACGAAAATGAAACACTTCAACCAACCAGAAGCAGGCCACGCTGGCGACGGTATGTCCCCAGCGTGACCTCCGGCTTATATGAAGAACACCCTTAAAAAAACAGGGACAAGAGGCTTGCATAACCGCCGCATCGTTGCGCGACCGGCCCGTTGGCGATCAGCGCACGCGCCACACGGTCCGCAGAGGCTTCAACACATTAAAAAAATGAAACCCGGTGAACACGAAAATGAAACACTTCAACCAACCAGAAGCAGGCCACGCTGGCGACGGTATGTCCCCAGCGTGACCTCCGGCTTATACGAAGAACACCCTTAAAAAAACAGGGACAAGAGGCTTGCATAACCGCCGCATCGTTGCGCGACCGGCCCGTTGGCGATCAGCGCACGCGCTACACGGTCCGCAGAGGCTTCAACACAGTAAAAAGATGAAACCCGGTGAACACGAAAATGAAACACTTCAACCAACCAGAAGCAGGCCACGCTGGCGACGGTATGTCCCCAGCGTGACCTCCGGCTTATATAAAACGCTCGCAACAAGCTAAAAATGCACAAATGCTCCGGTGCCGGCGTTTACCTTAGCGGGCCCAACTAACCCCGCGCCCCGATGTGCGCCACCGGGAGCCTGAACATCGCCCGCATCAGTTTACTCACACTTAAAATAAACGAAGATTCTGTTCCACAATCTGCACTTACCGCGTTATTAGCAGTTCGCGGTTGCTTTCCAGCAGTCGCCAAGTTTGCGCTCCCCTGGTCATCCATCTGTTATGAACGAACACCACGCAACCCCACCCTTTGGTTTGCAGTCTATAAACGTGTGGATAAAAATATACGTAACAGCGACCGTGCAACGATTTAGCACCTTACAAATTTTACAGACTCGGGTTTCTCTTGTAACAAATATATTATATATGCTGGTCTGCTCGGGCAGAACGTCAGCTCAGAAATGATTTCGCTAGCTACCTACGTCCAACTATCGTTCCATCCTACGTACGTAGCTAGATAGGTCTTAATAAGGTCTTCATGCGTTTGGTGTTCGAGGATGCACCTATATCTACCGTAGATGATCCTGTCGATCGTCGATGGGCATGGGCGTTGTCAGTGGCGACTGCATTTTGAAATGATTATCTCGCCAGGACACCCACATCACGGTGGCTGCGCTGGGTATTAACACTTTTCAAATGTATCGGCGAAACAGGCGTGTGTTCTGGCTCCAATATAATTCCCAGCAGCGTGATTATACCGCGATTAACAGATGCAGCCTTCCGTTAACACTCCTGAACTGTCCCATTAACACTCCCTCGCCAACGGTTAACACTTTCTTCACACCTCATTAACACTTTTCCGCCTATAATATAGCCCATTATGAAATTTTTCGCGTATTAACACTTGATTAACACCCAGTTTCCACATTAACACTATTTAACACTCGATTAACATTTTTTAACACATCATTAACAGTTTTTAACACAAATCCTTCCTAGTGTGCTCACTGGTACGAGAGCACTGGTGTCTGGACGTACCAGCTGCTCAGGTACCTTTGCCCGGTGGACATGGAGTCCCTCTCGGTTGGCATCCTCCGACAGTACAATCGACGTGGCAGCGAGGGGCCACCTCTGGAGCTCGTCTCCCTGGGTTCGAGCACCAAGTACTACCCGGTGGGGGATGGTCTTGGGGGGCCTGGCAGGGTGTTCTCCGAGAATGCCGCTGCCCAGGAGTACGTGCGCCTGGGGGAAATGAGGAAAATGCTCAAGGCGGTCAACACCAGGCAGCAGGGCCACGATGCACTCGAGGCAGATGCAAGGCGTAGGCCGCCACCGCCCAACAACATGGTCAACACGAGGCTCACGAAGCGAGCCCCTGCGCAGCCACCTGCTCCTGCCGCAGGCGCAGGACCATCCCGGGCTGTCGCAGGGCCATCTCGAGCCAGGTCCAGCAGCCGCTCGCCACCGCGCTTGTCGCACATCGCGCACTGCCGTACGCCGTCGCCATCATCCAGCAGCCATGGGCCCGAGGACTTGATGTCACCTCGATTCGTTTGCGCCACCGCGGCTTGTCCGTCAGATCCTGCTGACAGCCCTCCTCGCGGGAGGTCGCCCCCTGCATCGCCCGCCTTGACCAACGCTGGCTCGTGGGCAAACTCGATCCGTGTCACACGTGATTCCCGATCACCTTCCCCGGGGGGCCCGCCTCCTACGCCTCCGAGTCCACCGCGGGCGAATCGTCTGCCTCGGTCCCCTGCGAGGGCGCCTCCATCTCCAGCGGGGTCAGATTGGGATGCCGCACGAATGGCCACCACATCCGACACACAATGCATTTTTTCGGGAAAATCGGACCGAGTAACTTTGACGACGATTTAAGCAAGACATTTCCATTGAAACAAGTTGGTTCTAGACTAATTTGATGGTGGGGAATTCGATGGTGAACTCCATTTTTCGTAACGCCGCCCTATGAATAGGGCGTTGCGTGTGGATATATGTAGGGGGGTATGCGGTCTGCTGAAATATGCGATGCCGTACGGGTGCTACGATGATGCGGGAGGCATCTAAATTCATTACCAATGTGTTATCATAGATATGTGTGTGTTAAAAAAACAATTTTGAAACATATTTACGGCAAGCATGCATTCGTAGGATATTGGCAGCCCATTATTAAACATGCATATATCATATTTCCCATATGTATTCGCGCGCGCCATAACCATGCAATATGATACACTGTTAGGCTTGTTTAGAAAATATCTTTCACCGTTTGGCAATAATATTTTGTTTCCTAAGCTTGGGGGTGGGTTACACAGCCAAATGGAGCAGGTTGATATTGCAAATTTGAGCAAATCTTTACATCTATCATAGGAACACAAACAGGGTTATCGTAGTATATAGTAATACACGCATATCCTTTAGCTATATCGTTACACACGCAAGAAAGCACTGCACATAGGTTTAGAATAGTCAGAGTTGTGTAATATATCACTTATAGCGTTATAGGCAAGGTCGATGAGAAAAACTGAATAAAGTGTATGCTTGCAAGCATGCGCGTAACCAGATGTTGTTCACTGTGCCACAAGTCAGGAACCCTAAAAGTGAGCATCACATACGAAGCTTCACGACACAAACACTCTACTTGAGACTGTTGCAAATAAAGTATTGAAACAGCACAGATGACGATTGTATCTTGACCTAAGTTTCTATTCATCGATAAATGCACTTCTCACTATGTATGCTTCTATCCAGGTTCGAGAAACCCTGTTCCGTGATGCTTGCATGAATAATGCACCCGTGTCGCCCTTCCATTGGGCTCGTGTTCCCTATCGAACTAAAAACCCTCACAAGCCAGGAATAACAACTTGGCTAACTGCTGTCCCGACGATTCCTAACCCTATGCACTGACTTGATGCTCACGTGCTCACGTGAGCATCAAGTCAGTGCAGCGGTACGGTCGGGAATCTAACCCGAGCTGGAGAGGGAGGCGAACCCACCCAGACTACCATACCAAAACAATGCTGCATGCATTTTGTTTCGACTGTGTGAGCATGGAAGAGCACTCGCTTCTCAGCTTGACCGAGGCCCCCGCCGCGAGCATCCGTGAGCCAGCCAGCAGATAATTTAGCTCGTACCTGTGAGCTGGCGAAACGGTTTCATACAAGCGCCGCATAAAAAACAAGTAAAAGAAAGTGGGAGGTCTGTTTGATCAGTGGCTCTTTCATCTGCGTGCGCTGAATTGATGACCACGTGCTGACCGTCAACACGTGAGCATCAATTCGGCGCACGCAGGGATACGGTCGGGAGTCAAACCCGAGCTGGAGAGGGAGGACATCCCACCCAGACTGCCGTACCTAAAGGCTACGTCAACGAGTTTAACGAAAATAGTATGATGCAAGTAGATAAGGAAAAGAAATCGAGGACCGTTGACCGAGGTTCGTTCGGGCAAGAAGGCCCTTTTTCGGATCCTTCGCTGTCACCTTCAATTTCAGTGGAAACTCATGAAAAAAAAACTGCGATAAACACGTCACACGGGTGTCAACGCGAGCATAAACCTGAAGTCTGAATTCTAAAGGCATTTAAAAGGTGTCCAAACTTACCATGCCGTCAATGAAGCCGTTGAGACAACGAATAAAAAGCCGCAGCCCTGATGACAAGAAATGCGCTGCTGCATACACCTGACGACAGAATACGTGCCACGCTGGCAAACACACCCGCACAGCGCTTTCAGAATTTTAATATTTCAACTAGAAAAATGCACTGACAAACTTTCAGCTCAAACGGAGTTCAAGCGAGAACGGGGTTGCACGTTTACCCTGAAATCCTTCGCACGACGTTCGGGACGGAAAGGTTTATCTGGCCGCACGCCACGCAGCGGTTCATGCAAAAGAACAAGAGACAGGAAAATCCCAACTGACAAAAGTTTTATATTGTGATGAACTTCAAATAAAATCTCAGGGGCCATCGGAGTTCTAAGAATCTACAGACCGCATGTTTTCCCGTGCTCATCTCTTTTCCGGGAAACGCTCCCTTACGCAACGTCCGCACACGCAAACGGAGGTAGTATTCAGCATGCTGCGAAGTAGAGCCCCTGCCCGACGCAAAAATATATTGGAATGTGTTTTTGAAAAATATGTTGCAGTTCACAGGACGCGTTTCCAAATTTCTGGGATGGTGTAAATGAATTGATGACGGTGCCAGAGCGTGCATGAGAGTGGCTCCGCGGGAGCTCCTAACAATCGTTTCTGGAACCAGTTACTCGGTCTCGGGCGTCACATGTCATAATGCACTGTGCAGTTCAGTGTGCAAATTTCTGTCCGTGGAGGAGGTGAGCGCCTTGAAGGACCGCCGCAACCTTACCGTCTTTATGATACGGTTTGGCGTGACGTTCGTTGACCGGTGCAGGGGCCAGCGAGTCGTGTACCAGCTTGGCGTGTGCAACCAGGAGCGAGGTCTCAGGCTGCGGAAACATCCGGGTATCACCAGCAAGGTCGAAAAGAAGCATAACAAGACCATCGCGTGCGGAAACCGAGGCTGGCGTCTCCCTCTTGGGGGACAGACAACGTCTTCCAACCTCCTGGAGGCTATAATTTCAGCCTACGCTGATCTGTCGCACCGTGGCTCAGGGCACAAGTTGCCAGGGGGTCATGCGAGGAACATTGCGTACTCGCTGTGCGCCTACGTGGAGCTTGGGGCGGCACACGTGCTGCGCTGCATGGCGCACCCAAATGCCACACCCGTGTACTACATCTTCATGGAGGACGCGCGATGTCCTACTTGGCACGCTGAGTTCACAAACGAGTACTTCGCGCAGGACGACCGGAAGTTCACGTGCTTGCAGTGGGGAACCAGGGAATCGGCCGCGCCGTGGTTGCTGCCAGCCCTGGGGGCCTTGGAGGCGCTTCGTCTCCCGCCGCCGCCGCCGCCGCCGCCCGCCCATCAGGCTCGCGTGGCCGAGAGATCCGAGCACGTGGATACGGCCTGGCAAAGGAATGTGCACGAGGTTCGCGACCCCCCTGCACGTCATCAGGGCCAGCCTTCTGGCCGAACGTCTGAACATCAGCCGGGCGCAGGCGGTGCTGCGCGCTCATCTGCCCCTTCTGTCGATCGCCATGGGACTGCTACCCATGTCGTCCATGCGCCAAGGGCGTCTAGGGTGCCGGCCGGTCTTACCTTGCGATGTCCTCCTTCTCCGGCTGTTTCGATATGCAGCGAAGTGACGGAGGCGTTCGAGCGCCATACAGACGAACAACGTGAGACGCAGAGACAGCACGCGCATTTTCATCAGGGCTCCCCGGGCACAGCGGGCGGGTGGCCCTGGTGAGCAACCAACGCTGTGGCCGTGGGCTGCCTGCACAGGCAGTCCACTTGAGGCCAGGTGTCCTGCGGGCGTGTATCTCGTTTACGGGCAGTGCAGTGGTTTGGTGGTGGCTGGGACGCGGTCCCATTCCCATGGTCGCCGTGTGGGCGATGTGGGAGGCAATGGCATGGCACTTGTCATGGTGCCCTTTTCAAGTTTGGTGGAGGCGCTGCGTGGCCTCGTTTTTGAGCCAGCTGCCAGTATGGTGGTCGGCTGCTCGACGTTATCCCCGTCGTGCATCTTACGACATCTGGATCTTATGGGCTCTCGCCTGCGTTTGGTACGTTGGGTTGCTCATCGTGCGCGCCACGGGCATCTATGCTGGCGTGCACCGTGTTCGTGCAGAAGGTTGGATGGTGGTGCCCCTTCGGGGGGTGGTCGTTTCCTTGGCATGCTGGTCACAGTGTGCGGCCGCCCTCCTCCTCGTGGTCCTCGCCTGGCTTTGGGTTTGTACCGGCATTCACGCTGAGGACGTGGCGTGCCACGCCTCCTGTATCGTGCACGACCCGCTGGACGCAGGTCACGTTCGACGTGGCCGTGGATGGACTATTCCGTCCCTGCGTTGGTCCCAAGTCTTCTTGTTGGGCCGCGTGCGATTGCCCGCTCTGCCAGCCAGGTTGGACAAGCCTCGCTTCGCGGCGCGCTGGACGCAGCTTCGACGCAATCTCCGCCTTCACCGCATCGCGCAAACCGCCTACATGGCGCTTGTCCTTGCAGTCGTGGTCTCCACCGCCGCTGGTGGGAGTACTCGCTTGGCGCACGGGGGGTGGAGAGTAATGGCGTGCTTCTTCGCTTCGAACTCGCCGGCAGCCGCAGTGCATTTCAATCGAATTTTGCGATTTTTTCTGCTTTTGTGCGGAATCTTGTGGGTCGCTGGCAAGCTGACCGAGTGTGTGCCTACGTATGATGTCATGTCACCCACGCGCAGCGCCTGGGGTTCGTCCCCCTGCACTTCTTGGGAGGCTCAGCAATCCTCAAGGCAATGGGAGCCGGGCTGGGTGGCCAACGTCGCGGAGCAGGATGAGGTCTTGCCGTACACCGTGCTGGACGAGCTTCAACCTCTAGGTGACACGACAGTGACCAAGGACGAGGCAGCGTGGCTCGACACTGAGCTCAATGCCACGTTTGGAGGACATCCTGACTTCAAGGAGGAGCACTGGGAGGAAATGCGGAATGTTCTTCGCAGGTGCAAGACTACCTTTGCCAACAGTCCTCACGATCTGACAGGCTACAAGGGCAAGGCGGAGCACAACACGTTCTCCATTCCTTTTGTAGACGAATCCAAGACCGCCTACCAGAGACCCAGGAAGTACAGTCAGGGCGAGCAGGAAATCATCGATATTCATTGCAAGGAACTTTTGGAGTATGGCTTCATAGAGCCAGCAGCCAAGCATTGCAGGTATGCGAGCAACGTCGTCGTGGCTGGCAAGAAAGATCATGAGACTGGCCTGTGGACCCAGACGAGGTTCTGCGTGGACCTCAGGGGTGTCAACCGGCACTCCCTCAAAGACAATACGCTGCCACATCGACCAGAGGAGCTCTACCAGAAGGTGGCGAAGGCCAAGTTCAAGACCACGCTGGATGCCACCAAAGCCTTCCACCAGATTCCCATGGCCACGGAAGAGGACAGGAGCACGACGGCGTTTTGGTGGAAGAATCAGCTGTACCAGTACACCTCGATGCCTTTTGGTGCAGCTGGAGCTACTTCTGCGTTCGTGAGAATCATGGACTACGAGTTACGTCACTTGCAGCATTGTACGGTGACATACGTCGACGACGTAGTGGTCTACACGGATTCCACGCCTGAGCAGCATTTGAAGGACGTCGAGGACGTACTGCGCACCTTGGGGGACGCTGGCATCCGTTTGCATGCAGGCAAGAGTACCTTTGGTGCAGCCACGGTGGACTTTCTGGGCTACCGCATTGGTCACAACTCCATTGGCGCGCAAGAAGCTAAATGTAAGGCCATCCAGGAGCTTCCAAGCCCCCAGGACAAGACTGGGCTCCGCTCGATCTTGGGCATGATGAACTACTACAAGGGCTTGGTGGGTGAGCCAGGGGGGCCAAACTACTCTGAGATGGCCCGCCCTCTCAATGACCTGCTCAAGAAGGAGGTCACTGACATCAAGGGAGCCTGGGGGAAGGAGCAAGATCAAGCACTTCAAGAACTGAAGGATGCTCTCTGTTCTGGGAGGTGCCTGAGGCCTATCGATTATGACAGACCCCTTATATTGTACACCGATTGGAGCACCTATGGCATTGGCGCAGTGCTGGGCCAGAAGGACGATGATGGGAAGGAGTACATCTGTATGGCAATCAGCCGATCCCTGAGTAAAACGGAGAGACAGTACGCCAGCTTCAAAGGGGAGATGCTCGCAGTGGTATGGGCAGTGCGCACACTGAGGCAGTACTTGCATGGAGTTCACTTCACTTTGGTGACCGACCACTCACCGCTCACCACCCTGATGGAGAAGGCCGATCTCCAAGGGCAACACCTACGCTGGGCAATCAGTTTGCAGGAGTTCGACTTCACTGTGAAGTATCGTCCAGGTGCCAAGAACAGCAACGCTGACGTGCCGTCTCGCTACCCACTGCCGTCCACGACAGATGAGACTGGAGCGAGGCATGAGAGGGAGAAGGTGACTGCGTTACACGCAGGCGTGGGGGAAGTTCACACGAAGGACGTCTGTGACCACTTGTGCTTTATGTTGGCTGGGGATGCTTTCCCAGGGGAAGAGGCCACGCCAGAGGTGCAATTGCCAACTACTGCAGGATGGCTGCCATGGAGCAGCTGGGCACGGGACCAGTGCATCGTTTGTTCGACTTGCACTACCGCGAGGAATTGGAATGCGCAATCATGGGGACATGTTTGACACTGACTTACCCGAGCTGGTGGTGACCGACTCTGGAAGGCTAGCCAGAGCAGCTTGGAAGGCGCTGAGCCTGGTGAGGCCTACGCGAGGCACGCACGGCGAGGGAAGCCCTGCTGTGTACAGCAATGAGTACTTTGAAGGCGAGCGCATCTTGAAGCCTGATAAGGTGGACACCAGGGTGCTGGGCAGGCGGTTCTTCTCGCAAGCTCGGGAGGAAGGTGTGGTGTGCTACGAGCCATGTGGAGGCCTATGTGCTGGCCTAGAGATGTTGCTCCGCAGTGGGATGAAGGTGGATCGCTACCTGTATCAGGACATATCCCCGAGCAGTCGAACAGTTGCCAGGGCCAGGTGCACGGCGTTGCTAAGACGATATCCTGACCTCATTTCGCCCCGTGCAATAGAGTTTGGGGCTCTACCCCAAGATCTGCACGACACCACCAGTGCCGACTTCATACGAGCAGGAGCTCTTCAAGGACGCCAGTGGGTCATGGTATGTGGGTTCCCATGCCAGGATCTCTCTCCTGCTGGAACACTCACAGGCCTGGATGGCAGGCACAGCAAATTATTTTATGAAGTGGTCAGGCTTCTGTCCACACTCCAGCAGCTGCAGCAGCAGAGGCCTCCAGGCTATATCCTGGAGAACGTTTCTCCGTTGTCACACAGACCCGGAACCAAGATCAGGGACGAGGTGTTCCCGTACATTGCCAGCGTCATTGGCCGACCAGTGTCCTTTGATGCAGCACAAGCAGGCGCTTACGCACACCGATTGCGAGCGTATTGGAGCAACTTGTTCCAGAGCCACCAGTTTCGCTCCGTCATGAGCAAGGTGGTGAGACCAGAAGGACGAATCGTATCGTCAATCCTATGCAAGGGCTGGCATCCCAGGCCAGTGATAAGGACAGGCCGCGCACCTCACTACGTGGTGAACGTGGTGGGAGAACCATTGAGGGCACTACCCACCATCATGGCGACGCAAGGGTCAAGAGCGTTCAGAAGAGCGAGGATGGGCACCGTGGTGCGCAACCAGGACGATGAAGACGCCGAGGAAGAATCTCGAGAAGTGAACCTCGACGAGAAGGCGCGAGCCATGGGCTACAGCGCAAGTGAGCTACGCATGGCCGATGGCCTGAACGACGTAGAATTGGCAAGCATTCTGGGCCTGGCCATGGATCGCAGGGCAATGGAATTGCTGATGGCGGTCGCAGAAGCGAGCAGGAAGGGGCTCCCTCATAGCGAGGAATCCCCAGAGGCAGAGAATTCCCCAGGACAGCCCATCGCTGTAGACAACAACTGGGCAGACCACGAGAGGTCGGACCTTCAGCAGAGGCAAGCTTTGCTGGCGGAATGGGTTGAGAATTCGAATGCATATACTCAGCAGGTGGCGAAGACTATGACCCACCGTGACTGGGAAGAGAAGCTGCGCGTAATGTGCTCGCAAGGGCAGAAAGGTGCAGAAGGAATTGGGGCTCAGCGACAGAAGGCTGGAACCAAGAACGAGAAGAAGAAGAAAGAGTGGCAGCTCTACACTATGGCGCAGTATCGTCAGAGGCATGAGAACCACTTCGTGAAGGAGGGCGCAGCCCCAGCAGCGCGCGTGGATGTGCCTGCTTGGAGTCCGCCTGCCAAAGATTCAGAGATGAGGCTCCCCAGGTTGGCGTGCACCACCAGATTCGAGGACCTGATGGCCAGCGTGGCCGAGCAGCAAGTAGACCGTGACAAGCATCGAGATGTACACGATGATGCATGGTGCCTCAGATGGTTGAAGTCCAATGGCAGAGTGAGGTTGCCAGAAGAGGAAGTTCGTCGAGTGAGGAGACGAGCAGCACGACATCGATGGGATGAGGCTACGGACGAGATCTACATGGTCACTCTGTCGGGCAAGGAGGTGAGAATACCTAAGCCTGCTGACCGTCTCGCGCTGGTTAAAGAATACCACTCCAGAACTGGACATTGGGGCATAAGGCGTACGCAGCATCTTTTGTGGCAGCGCCATTGGTGGGCCGATTTGAAGAAAGACGTGGAGGCTGTGGTCACTCAGTGTGAGACCTGTCAGCGTGTGAAAACTCATTATGCGAGAGAGGAGGCATGTTTATCCCCCCTCGAGATCGTGTCGTTCATGTATCGCTGGTCGCTGGATTTGGCATGGCCTTCGAGGAGAGAGACCAAGGCTGGCAACAACAGAGTGCTCATCATGACCGAGCACTACACCAGGTTCATAGTCTGTGTACCCATTCCTGACAAGGAGGCGAGGACTATCGCAGCGGCATTTCGCA
Organism: Cymbomonas tetramitiformis; assembly: GCA_001247695.2. Taxonomy (NCBI): domain Eukaryota; kingdom Viridiplantae; phylum Chlorophyta; class Pyramimonadophyceae; order Pyramimonadales; family Pyramimonadaceae; genus Cymbomonas; species Cymbomonas tetramitiformis. The sequence continues at coordinate 11,282 of LGRX02027399.1, read as the reverse complement.
GTCATGTCCTGGCTGTGTTTGGTGCGCCAGCAGAATGCTTGGTGGATGGAGGTAAGGAGTTTGAGGGTGAGTTCAAGCAGCTGTGCAGAGACTGCCTGATCGACCGACGAGTCACCTCGCCAGACTCACCAGAAGGCAATGGGCTGACCGAGCGCGTGGTACGCACTATGAAGTTTTGCTTCAAGAAGCTTGCCTTGGAGAAGGGTCTCGATTATGAGTGGGATGAGCAGCTCTGGCCACTAGTGCTGAGTTATAATGCAGCACGCCAGGAGTCCACGGGGGTGGCGCCGTTCACCATGTTGTTTGCCCAAGAGGCAGTAGTGCCGCCTGATTTGAAGCAGGCACCCAGCATAGATTTCGGTGCTGAGGTCGAAGATGAGAAGGATGCCAGAGTCAAGGACCTCCACCGGAGAGCACAGGTGGTGAGGCGACTGATGGTACACGCTGGTTGCAGCCTGGAGGTCGCACAGCATCGTGATACATTACATTATGAAGGGAGAAGGGGTGGGGGCTATGAGCCTAGTCCACACCAGTTTAGGTGGGCGATTTCGTCTACATCAGGCAGAAGCCTCGCAGCGGCATGGAAGTCGCGACCAAATCCGCCATTCTGAAGCTGGTCAAGATACAGCGAGATGGTGTGGTGGTGCTTGAGGACGCCACCAAGTTAAGAGAGAAGAGCACCGTGCAGAGCATCGCGCCATGTCACCTACAGGTGAAGGACCAGTATGACTGCAGTGCAGCCGTTCCCAGCAAGCACCTAGCATGTGAAGCGTGCAGGAAGACTGATGGAGAAGCAGAGATGTTGTTGTGCGACGCATGCAACAGGGGGTACCACTTGTGGTGTCTGACCCCAGCACTGGATGGAGTACCAGAAGGCGAGTGGCTATGTCCCAGGTGCTCAGGCACGGGAATGCAAGCTGCCAACGCTGAGGTGCAGACCCAGAAAGACGAGAGCTCTGGTGTCCTAGAGGACAGACTGGGCATGAAGGAGCAGCAATTGAACGAGAAGCTGTCTGCAGAAATGCGCCTGCTGCCAGCAGACGTGGGTCCCCGTCGTGTGGTGAAGGGAGACAAATTTCAGCCATGGCATGCCATCTCATCAAGGGAGATGTTATTGAAAGAGAAGGACATGTTCTTGGGCATGCCAGATCAGATTGATTGGGGAAGACAGGACAAGCGCTCTGAGGCCGTGCAGATCTTCATGCCAGGGCACTGGAATGAGGGGCATCGCACGGTGCTGAGCAAGAAATATCGGGAACAGAAGGCCATGGCAAGGCAGTTGAGGGATGCACCTCTTGTGCCTGCGTTGGCTGAAGAAGAAGTTGAAAGACGAGGAGAATTGAGACACATGACCAAGGCTCAGGTGAGAGAAGCTAGCGCACTGCAGTGGGGGCTTGAACTGGTCATCACAGTGCCCTCCGAGGTGAGGCGTTTGGCGACAGAGGTGGACTGGAAGTCCGTCGATGGCGTGTGGGACCCATGGGCAGGTACTGGGGTCATCAGTGAGGTGATGGTGGAGCAATGGCCGCAGTTGAGGTTTATGAATAATGACTGGAACTCTCAGTTGGGTTGGTCTGAGGCGCATGGCGCACTTCAGCCAGGTAACTATCGCATATGGAAGGAGAAGTATGGTGTCTGTGACGCAGTGGTGACTTCACCTTGGTTTGCAGCGCTGGATATCGCGTTTCCATTGGCAGTGATGGCCAGTCGTGTGGTGGCATGTGTCCACGTTCCATCTTACTACTTGACAGACATGACCGAGAGCAGGGCTGCGTACTTCAGACGATTGAGTCAGACAGGACGCTTGCATGTGATTGGGCATCTGGAACATGGACCTATTGGTCGCAGGTGTATGTGGGTCTTGGTGTTCAAGAATCCGCTGGTCAGAGCCAGAATGTTACAGGGTGGAGAAGGTGAAGGCATTGGTATGTTCACTTTCGGTTTGGGCAAGTTCATGGCAGATGGTGATACGACCCAGTATGCTGAACAAGCCCATATTTGAGTCTGTGCTACTGCACGCAGCAGCTACAGATGGGGGATGTTGAAAATCTGGGCTTGCATGTAAGAGTTCAGCGTTCGATCTCAGGATATCAGAATTTTAAAAATTTTGTAGCTCTACGATCTTGTGCTGAGTTGAGAATTGCTCGAACAGTTACCCGGCACCAGTGAATGTTAATGACGAACTTATGACCAGCCGCGAGTGTTAAGTTTGCTCGATTCCGAGAATGTTCGTACCATCATATGCACGCGTTTGCGACAGCTGTAACTGTGTAACAAACGCCGGCTTCTCATGGTACCGCGCCGGGTTTGTTCAGCTGGTGACACGCATGACAGTGGTGACAGCATGACAGGCTTTGCGAAGATGACCATCTGCGAGATGCAGACTTGCCAGAGAAGATATGGTCACTATCGAATGACCAGGGAATGATAAGATGAAGATGGCGGTGACTCCTTTGCCGCTGACGTGTCAGTCAGAATGCGGTAAACGGTAACATTGTTAGAGCTGGCATGGAATAATGACTTTCCATTGACCAGATGAAGATTTAAGGGCTAGAACCCGTTACAGTTTTGGGAAATGTGACAGAGCATTGAGATATAAGTAGACTCTGACCGGAGGTCAGGCTAGTGGACTCATTATTGTTTTGCTTCGCAAGTACTAGGTGGCTGCTCGCGTGCCAGTGCTAGAGTGCTAAGACAGTTCTGCTCACAGCTTTTGTACACAATAATTCGTATTTTGTGGTTATAATATCAATTTTGACGGATATATTTTACTGCTGTTTTCATACTTTTTCATGTTGGAAATCTGGGCTTGCATGTAAGAGCTCAGCGTTCGATCTCAGGATATCAGAATTTTAAAAATTTTGTAGCTCTACGATCTTGTGCTGTGTTGAGAATTGCTCGAACAGTTACCGGCACCAGTGAATGTTAATGACGAACTTATGACCAGCCGCGAGTGTTAAGTTTGCTCGATTCCGAGAATGTTCGTACCATCATATGCACGCGTTTGCGACAACCCCCCCTCAATTTCAGTCAGGCAGACACCAGGAGGGTAGCTGGAGCCCTCCCCATCATCATCGGAGTCACGGACATCAACAGGCTCAGGGTCAATGTCAAACCAGTCAGGGTGGGCAGTGTTGAATGTTTTAAAAGAACTGCCAGCAGGAGCCATCGGGCCGAGAGACAGAGAGGCAGACGGCGGCACAAAGGTGGCACGGTTGACTTCATGCAAGTCAACCGGCTCACCATGCACAGGCGCAGAGGCCTTCGGCAGCAGCTGCTTGTCAGTGGTCGGCTCAGCAACACCACCAGCAAGCGGACCGCTGACCGCAGCAAATGCAACACGGCCAATAGAGAGATGCTCAGCAGGTGCAGACTCAGCAGAGGCAGCAACATCCTTGAACTGCTGCAGAGCCGTAGGCTCTGGAGCAAAGGAGTGTGCAGACAGTTCACAGATTTCAGGTTGCCCCACGAGAGCACACAAGTGCTCCATGGACCCTTCATCCCCAACGTCATAATACCGCTGAAAACGAAGGGCAAGCACGTCGGAGTCATAAGACTCGACGGCTTGGCAGTAGGACGCCGAGATGGACAACGGGTGAGTGTCCTTGTGAGGACACTCACTGAGCCAATGCTTTGACCCAACGGCGCGGCACTTCTCGTGCCTGCACGTTGGGACAAAGGTGCCAGACCGCTTGTCAAAAGCCACCTCCTTACACTAGAACAAGGTTTTTGCTTAAGTTTGCTTAAGTTTGCTTAAGTTTGCTTAAGTTTGCTTAAGTTTTCTTAAGTTTGCTTAAGTTTGCTTAAGTTTGCTTAAGTCGGTATAAATCGGTAGAATTATATACCCGATGACATAGGAATGTCACCAAGCCCGCTTCAGGATGCCCCAGGGTTCACGCGAGAGTCCCAGAATGACTGGCGCGATGCGATGCCAGGAGATATGACTCGAAGAGGCTGGGTTTGTAAGAGGCCAAAGAAGGAAAAAGCCAAATGAAGAAATTATAATTTGGGTGGCGTGGGGCTCAAAGTAATTATACACGAGATATGATAGTCAGATAGCAGATAGATGTCATTCCCGACGACGAGAGCTCGCGCTCTAGGCAAGGAAGAGAAATTATATTCGAGGCGACATGGAGGGTGCGACGATGCGCCAATCAGAAACTGGGATCCATCCGTGAAGATTCAAAATTTCACTTCGGAGTTTTGGTTGAGCAGCACACGCACCGCAAGTCAAAGTCAAGCTTCTCTTTACCATTAAAGTGTTTTCTTTTGTTGCACAGACCTTTCGCTGGCACTAAAACGGGGTTTCTGACAACATATCCGACTTGACGAGCTTGTTTGTCGCGGAAAATTACACCGAATTCGTCCATCATTTATCTTCTTTGGATAATTTCTCCGAAAACTGCGACTTTGCTTTTCAACCCTATGATTTGTCGATAGAATTTTGCAGCCGTAGCAGTTCTGGTGACACTAGCTCAATTAGAGCGCCAAACCTTGGTTTGGGGGTCTCGGTTAAAGTCCGAGGTGTCACATAATTGTGGTACGCTTTTTATTCACCTCTCGTTCACTCTCATTTCCACACTTTTCACTGACGGACAGACCTTTCGCTGGCGGCGAAACGGCTTTCCGGACGACATTTTTGACCTGACAGGTGTTTTCCTCGCGGAAAACCACCCTACTTTGATCATGTCTTGACCTGTTTGTGACATTTTCCCCGAAAGATGCAAAAATCCCTCATGACCCTAAGTTGTAGAGGAAAAATTCTGCAGCCACGCCAGAACTGGTGACACTAGCTCAATTAGAGCGCCAAACCTTGGTTTGGAGGTCTCGGTTAAAGTCCGAGGTGTCACATAATTGTGGTACGCTTCTCATTCACCTTTCGTTCACTCTCATTTCCACACTTTTCACTGACGGACAGACCTTTCGCTGGCGGCGAAACGGCTTTCCGGACGACATTTTTGACCTGACAGGTGTTTTCCTCGCGGAAAACCACTCTAAATTGATCATGTCTTGACCTGTTTGTGACATTTTTCCCGAAAGATGCAAAAATCCCTCATGACCCTAAGTTGTAGAAGACAAATTCTGCAGCCACGCCAGAATTGGTGACACTAGCTCAATTAGAGCGCCAAAACCTTGGTTTGGAGGTCTCGGTTAAAGTCCGAGGTGTCACATAGCTATGGTAAGCCTTCGTTCTTTGTATTTCTTTGTACTTCTTTGTATTTCTTTTGCATGGCATCAAGAGAGAGAGAGAGAAAAAGACTTTGAGGCACTAGCTCAACAAGAGCGCCGAGCCTTTTGGCTTGGAGATCTCGGTTTGATTCCGAGGTGCCCGATACTATTCATTCTTCATATTTATTAGCTTTCACCTTGTGCTTGGGAACGATTTTTTGTTGTAACATTTTGCGTGGCCTTGACTAAAACTTCAAGCAAGTTGAATCGTGGCACTAGTTCAACCGACAAGAGCGTCAAGCCTTTTGGCTTGGAGATCTCGGTGTTGACTCCGAGGTGCCACACAAACGAAGAAGTTAATTGTCATCATACTAGTTATTCTTCATCTCTATTAGCCTGAACCTTGTGCTTGGTAAAAACTTCTTATTATAACATATCGCATGGCCTTGATTGAACTTGCAAGCAATTTAAATCGTGGTACTAGCTCAACAAGAGCCCAAGCGCGGAGCCCATTGAGGGCGAAGCACCGAAGCTTGGAGATCTCGTTCAAAATCCGAGGTGCCATACCAGGGACAAGGTGCCGGTGGGTCGGGAGCGGCGTGCGCGTGTCCTGATTCAAGGCTCGAGGCGCGCCCCCCTGTACCCGTGGCTAATTGTTTAGCATGTCTTTTTCGTTTGGGGTGGAAGTGGATTATAGCCGGTGGGTTAGGAGTGGCGTGCGCGTGTCCTTGTGATCCAAGGCTCGAGGCGCGCCCCCGGACCCGTGGCTCCACTTGTAGATATGTATTGGTTTGGTATGGGGTGATAGTAAAACATATCTATGGATACATCTATCCATTTATGTATTGCGTGTATGTCCGTTTAACCGGGAGAAACGATCGATGCAAAGGTGTGGCGGTCCGAGCGTAGGCGCATATGGGTTGGGCCCCTTGAATATGTTTGGTGCGGTGTGAGGACAACTCCTCTGACACGCGACCAGAAGAAGGGGATGTGGCCAGTAGGCTGTACGTGGTTGTTTTGGGTCGGTGCGGCAGACCGTGGGCGCATGTGGGTAGGGCACACTGAATATATATATGGTGCGGTGTGAGGACAACTCCTCTAACACGCGACCGGAACGAAGGGGGTGTGCCTTGTAGGATCTATGCAGTTGTTTTGGGTTGGTGCGGCAGACCGTGGGCGTAAATGGGTAGGGCACATTGAATATGTATGGTGCGGTATGAGGACAACTCCTCTGACACGCGACCGGAACGAGGGGGTGTGCCCTGTAGGATCTATGCGGTTGTTTTGGGTTGGTGCGGCAGACCGTGGGCGTAAATGGGTAGGGCACATTGAATATGTATGGTGCGGTGTGAGGACAACTCCTCTAACACGCGACCGGAACGAGGGGGTGTGCCCTATAGGGTGTATGCGGTTGTTTGGGGTTGGTGCGGCAGACCGTGGGCGTAAGTGGGTAGGACACACTGAATATGTATGGTGCGGTGTGAGGACAACTCCTCAGACACGCGACCAGAAGAAGGGGGTGTGGCCAACACTGTGTATGTGGTTGTTTTGGGTTGGTGTGGCACACCACGCGTGGGCACATGTGGGTTGGGCACACTGAATATGTATGGTGCGGTGTGAGGACAACTCCTCTAACACGCGACCGGAACGAGGGGGTGTGCCCTGTAGGGTGTATGCGGTTGTTTCGGGTTGGTGCGGCAGACCGTGGGCGTAAGTGGGTAGGACACACTGAATATGTATGGTGCGGTGTGAGGACAACTCCTCTGACACGCGACCAAAAGAAGGGGGTGTGGCCAACACTATGTATGTGGTTGTTTGGGGTTGGTGTGGCACACCACGCGTGGGCACATGTGGGTTGGGCACACGGAATATGTATGGTGCGGTGTGAGGACAGCTCCTCCGACACGCGACCGGAACGAGGGGGTGTGGCCTGTAGGATGTATGCGGTTGTTTTGGGTTGGTGCGGCAGACCGTGGGCGTAAGTGGGTAGGGCACACTGAATATGCATGGTGCGGTGTGAGGACAGCTCCTCTGACACGCGACCGGAACGAGGGGGTGTGCCCTGTAGGATGTATGCGGTTGTTTCGGGTTGGTGCGGCAGACCGTGGGCGCATGTGGATTGGGCCCCTTGAAAATGTTTGGTGCAGTGTGAGGACAGCTCCTCTAACACGCGACCATAAGGGGGTGTGCCCTGTAGGATGTATGCGGTTGTTTTGGGTTGGTGCGGCAAAGTAGACCGTGGGCGCGTGTGGGTTGGGCCCCTTGAAAATGTTTGGTGCGGTGTGAGGACAGCTCCTCTGACACGCGACCATAAGGGGGTGTGGCCTGTAGGATGTATGTGGTTGTTTTGGGTTGGTGCGGCATACCGTGGGCGCATGTGTGTTGGGCACACTGGATATATATGGTGCGATGTGAGGACAGCTCCTCTGACACGCGACCATATGGGGGTGTGGCCAGCAGTATGCATGTGTTTGTTTTGGGTTGGTGTGGCACACCACGCGTGGGCGTATGTGGGTTGGGTCCCTTGAATATAGGACAAATATCATGAAAGCTAATCTGGCACTGAATATTTCGATACAGTTGAACACTTGTAACCTTTAGCCGATACCCACGCAGGTCAGAACGGAGTCGCGAATTGTCACCAACAAGCTGCGTGTTGTGCCCGCCACACGATTTGGGATGAACACATGAACGACTGGGCGTGCGTGAGCTCGGTCAAGCAATTGCGACCATGGAAGGTGAACCCCTTGCTCCCCCACAAGTCCACAAGCACGGCCCTTGACAGCTTTGTCGTGATGGGCAGTGAAGTGAAGGGTGCTCCGGGGTCACACGTCTCACCCCGTGCCCCCGACACGGCCCGTGACAACTTTGTCGTGGGCAGTGATCTGAACGGGTTTTCGCGTGTGCAGGTTGTAGGCCAAGCTGGTCAAGCCGGTGCTGCAGCAGCCGAGTTGGACCTCAATGAGGACTCCGATGAGGAGCCCGCGGGGGAAGAAGACGGCGCGCCTGAAGAGCCTGCGGAACCCCCGGTGAGTTTTCTGTGATGCCTGAAACCGATTGCCTATCTTAAACCTAATTTATGTAATACGTTCCGCCGTCAGAGGTTGCTTAAAAAGAGACGTGCGTACAAGCGTGTTCCACTTGTGTTGGTTTCTGGATGGTGTTCAGCTCGGGAGGGTACTGCTTCGACCGGCCGGCAAGGTTACATGACGGAAGGTTGTATTTCTTTTCCCCGACGATGTGCCGGTGGGTCGGGAGCGGCGTGCGCATGGCCTATTTCAAGGCTCGTTGCGCGCCCCCTGTACCCGTGGCTACTCGTCTTCAAGGCATCTTCTTTTGGGGTAGTTGTGGATTACAGCCGGTGGGTTAGGAGAGGCGTGCGCGTGTCCTTGTGATTCAAGGCTCGAGGCGCGCCCCCGGACCCGTGGCTCCACTTGTAGATATGTATTGGTTTGGTACGTCTTGATAGTAAAACATAACAAGACGTATATTGTTTCGGATCGGTGCGGCAGACCGTGGGCGCATGTAGGTTGGGCACACTGAATATGTATGGTGTGGTGTGAGGACAGCTCCTCTGACACGCGACCATATGGGGGTGTGGCATGTAGGATGTATGTGGTTGTTTCGGGTCGGTGCGGCGGACCGTGGGCGCATGTGGGTTGGGCACACTGAATATATATGGTGCGGTGTGAGGATAACTCCTCTGAAACGCGACCATATGGGGGTGTGGCCGGTAGGATGTATGTGGTTGTTTCGGGTTGGTGCGGCGGAACGTGGGCGCATGTGGGTAGGGCACATTGAATATATATGGTGCGGTGTGAGGACAGCTCCTCTGACATGCGACCATATGGGGGTGTGGCCGGTAGGATGTATGTGGTTGTTGCGGGTTGGTGCGGCGGAACGTGGGCGCATGCGGGTTGGGCACGGTTTTCTTTAAGGTGAGTGATTACTGTATGGTGGAAGGGGGGCGGGGACGTGAGTATGGTATCTTGTGGCGGGTATCTTGTATCCATCACAGCCCTCGATCACCACCCGTGAAAGCTTTGTCATGGGCAGTGATCTGAGGGGTGCTTTGGGGTCACCCGCCTCACCCTATGCCCCCCAACACGGCCCACAATCACTGCCCGTGACGACTCTGTCGTGGGCATTGATCTGAGGGGTGCTTGGGGGTTACCCGCCTCACCTCTTGCCCCCCCACACGGCCCACAATCACCGCCCGTAACAGCTTAGTCCGGTTTGTCGTGGGCAATGATTTGAGGGGTGCTTGGGGGTCACCCGCCTCACCTTATGCTCCCCCACATGGCCCACAATCACTAGTCGTGACGGCTTTGTCATGGGCAGTGATCTGAGGGGTGCTTGGGGGTCACATGCCTCACCTTATGCCCCTCCCACACGGCCCACAATCACTGCCCGTGACACATGTGTCGTGGGCAGTGATCTGAGGGGTGCTCGGAGGTCACACGTCTCACCTTATGCCCCCCGACACGACCCACAATCACTGACCGTGACGGCCGTGCCGTGGGCAGTGATCTGAGGGGTGCTTGGGGGTCACACGCCTCACCGTATGCCCCCCAACACGGCCCACCGTCACTGCCGGTGACAATTGTGTCATGGGCAGTGATTTGAGGAGTGCTTGGGGGTCACACGCCTCACCTAATGCTCCCCCACACGGCCCACAATCACCGCCTGTGATAACTATGTTATGGGCAGTGATCTGAGGGGTGCTTGGGGGTCACACGCCTCACCGTATGCCCCCCCACACGGCCCACAATCACCGCCTGTGATAACTATGTTATGGGCAGTGATCTGAGGGGTGCTTTGGGGTCACCCGCCTCACCCTATGCCCCCCAACACGGCCCACAATCACTGCCCGTGACGACTCTGTCGTGGGCATTGATCTGAGGGGTGCTTGGGGGTTACCCGCCTCACCTCTTGCCCCCCCACACGGCCCACAATCACCGCCCGTAACAGCTTAGTCCGGTTTGTCGTGGGCAATGATTTGAGGGGTGCTTGGGGGTCACCCGCCTCACCTTATGCTCCCCCACATGGCCCACAATCACTAGTCGTGACGGCTTTGTCATGGGCAGTGATCTGAGGGGTGCTTGGGGGTCACATGCCTCACCTTATGCCCCTCCCACACGGCCCACAATCACTGCCCGTGACACATGTGTCGTGGGCAGTGATCTGAGGGGTGCTCGGAGGTCACACGTCTCACCTTATGCCCCCCGACACGACCCACAATCACTGACCGTGACGGCCGTGCCGTGGGCAGTGATCTGAGGGGTGCTTGGGGGTCACACGCCTCACCGTATGCCCCCCAACACGGCCCACCGTCACTGCCGGTGACAATTGTGTCATGGGCAGTGATTTGAGGAGTGCTTGGGGGTCACACGCCTCACCTAATGCTCCCCCACACGGCCCACAATCACCGCCTGTGATAACTATGTTATGGGCAGTGATCTGAGGGGTGCTTGGGGGTCACACGCCTCACCGTATGCCCCCCCACACGGCCCACAATCACCGCCTGTGATAACTATGTTATGGGCAGTGATCTGAGGGGTGCTTTGGGGTCACCCGCCTCACCTTATGCCCCCCGACACGGCCCGCAGTCACTGCCCGTGACAGTTATGTCATGGGTAGTGATCTGAGGGGTGCTTGGGGGCCATACGCCTCACCGTATGCCCCCCAACACGGCCCGCAGTCATTGCCCGTGACAGGTGTGTCGTGGGCAGTGATTTGAGGGGTGCATGGGGGTCACACGTCTCACCGTATGCCCCCCGACACGGCCCACAGTCACTGCCCGGGACGGTTGTGCCATGGGCAGTGATTTGAGGAGTGCTTGGGGGTCGCATGCCTCACCTTATGCTCCCCCACACGGCCCACAATCACTGCCTGTGACACCTGTGTCATGGGCAGTGATCTGAGAAGTGCTTGGGGGTCACATGTCTCACCTCATGCCCCCCCCACACGGCCCACAATCACTGACCGTGACAGCTTTGTCATGGGCAGTGATTTGAGGGGTGCTTGGGGGTCACCCGCCTGACCGTATGCCCCCCAACACGGCCCACATTCACTGCCTGTGACAAGTGTGTCATCATGGGCAGTGATTTGAG
>LGRX02027398.1:0-13558 GCA_001247695.2 Cymbomonas tetramitiformis | reverse complement strand
CCCAAGCGCGGAGCCCATTGAGGGCGAAGCACCGAAGCTTGGAGATCTCGGTCAAAATCCGAGGTGCCATACCAGGGACAAGGTGCCGGTGGGTCGGGAGCGGCGTGCGCGTGTCCTGATTCAAGGCTCGAGGCGCGCCCCCTGTACCCGTGGCTAATTGTTTAGCATGTCTTTTTCGTTTGGGGTGGAAGTGGATTATAGCCGGTGGGTTAGGAGTGGCGTGCGCGTGTCCTTGTGATCCAAGGCTCGAGGCGCGCCCCCGGACCCGTGGCTCCACTTGTAGATATGTATTGGTTTGGTATGGGGTGATAGTAAAACATATCTATGGATACATCTATCCATTTATGTATTGCGTGTATGTCCGTTTAACCGGGAGAAACGATCGATGCAAAGGTGTGGCGGTCCGAGCGTAGGCGCATATGGGTTGGGCCCCTTGAATATGTTTGGTGCGGTGTGAGGACAACTCCTCTGACACGCGACCAGAAGAAGGGGATGTGGCCAGTAGGCTGTATGTGGTTGTTTTGGGTCGGTGCGGCAGACCGTGGGCGCATGTGGGTAGGGCACACTGAATATATATATGGTGCGGTGTGAGGACAACTCCTCTAACACGCGACCGGAACGAAGGGGGTGTGCCTTGTAGGATCTATGCAGTTGTTTTGGGTTGGTGCGGCAGACCGTGGGCGTAAATGGGTAGGGCACATTGAATATGTATGGTGCGGTATGAGGACAACTCCTCTGACACGCGACCGGAACGAGGGGGTGTGCCCTGTAGGATCTATGCGGTTGTTTTGGGTTGGTGCGGCAGACCGTGGGCGTAAATGGGTAGGGCACATTGAATATGTATGGTGCGGTGTGAGGACAACTCCTCTAACACGCGACCGGAACGAGGGGGTGTGCCCTATAGGGTGTATGCGGTTGTTTGGGGTTGGTGCGGCAGACCGTGGGCGTAAGTGGGTAGGACACACTGAATATGTATGGTGCGGTGTGAGGACAACTCCTCAGACACGCGACCAGAAGAAGGGGGTGTGGCCAACACTGTGTATGTGGTTGTTTTGGGTTGGTGTGGCACACCACGCGTGGGCACATGTGGGTTGGGCACACTGAATATGTATGGTGCGGTGTGAGGACAACTCCTCTAACACGCGACCGGAACGAGGGGGTGTGCCCTGTAGGGTGTATGCGGTTGTTTCGGGTTGGTGCGGCAGACCGTGGGCGTAAGTGGGTAGGACACACTGAATATGTATGGTGCGGTGTGAGGACAACTCCTCTGACACGCGACCAAAAGAAGGGGGTGTGGCCAACACTATGTATGTGGTTGTTTGGGGTTGGTGTGGCACACCACGCGTGGGCACATGTGGGTTGGGCACACGGAATATGTATGGTGCGGTGTGAGGACAGCTCCTCCGACACGCGACCGGAACGAGGGGGTGTGGCCTGTAGGATGTATGCGGTTGTTTTGGGTTGGTGCGGCAGACCGTGGGCGTAAGTGGGTAGGGCACACTGAATATGCATGGTGCGGTGTGAGGACAGCTCCTCTGACACGCGACCGGAACGAGGGGGTGTGCCCTGTAGGATGTATGCGGTTGTTTCGGGTTGGTGCGGCAGACCGTGGGCGCATGTGGATTGGGCCCCTTGAAAATGTTTGGTGCAGTGTGAGGACAGCTCCTCTAACACGCGACCATAAGGGGGTGTGCCCTGTAGGATGTATGCGGTTGTTTTGGGTTGGTGCGGCAAAGTAGACCGTGGGCGCGTGTGGGTTGGGCCCCTTGAAAATGTTTGGTGCGGTGTGAGGACAGCTCCTCTGACACGCGACCATAAGGGGGTGTGGCCTGTAGGATGTATGTGGTTGTTTTGGGTTGGTGCGGCATACCGTGGGCGCATGTGTGTTGGGCACACTGGATATATATGGTGCGATGTGAGGACAGCTCCTCTGGCACGCGACCATATGGGGGTGTGGCCAGCAGTATGCATGTGTTTGTTTTGGGTTGGTGTGGCACACCACGCGTGGGCGTATGTGGGTTGGGTCCCTTGAATATAGGACAAATATCATGAAAGCTAATCTGGCACTGAATATTTCGATACAGTTGAACACTTGTAACCTTTAGCCGATACCCACGCAGGTCAGAACGGAGTCGCGAATTGTCACCAACAAGCTGCGTGTTGTGCCCGCCACGCGATTTGGGATGAACACATGAACGACTGGGCGTGCGTGAGCTCGGTCAAGCAATTGCGACCATGGAAGGTGAACCCCTTGCTCCCCCACAAGTCCACAAGCACGGCCCTTGACAGCTTTGTCGTGATGGGCAGTGAAGTGAAGGGTGCTCCGGGGTCACACGTCTCACCCCGTGCCCCCGACACGGCCCGTGACAACTTTGTCGTGGGCAGTGATCTGAACGGGTTTTCGCGTGTGCAGGTTGTGGGCCAAGCTGGTCAAGCCGGTGCTGCAGCAGCCGAGTTGAACCTCAATGAGGACTCCGATGAGAAGCCCGCGGGGGAAGAAGACGGCGCGCCTGAAGAGCCTGCGGAACCCCCGGTGAGTTTTCTGTGATGCCTGAAACCGATTGCCTATCTTAAACCTAATTTATGTAATACGTTCCGCCGTGAGAGGTTGCTTAAAAAGAGACGTGCGCACAAGCGTGTTCCACTTGTGTTGGTTTCTGGATGGTGTTCAGCTCGGGAGGGTACTGCTTCGACCGGCCGGCAAGGTTACATGACGGAAGGTTGTATTTCTTTTCCCCGACGATGTGCCGGTGGGTCGGGAGCAGCGTGCGCATGGCCTATTTCAAGGCTCGTTGCGCGCCCCCTGTACCCGTGGCTACTCGTCTTCAAGGCATCTTCTTTTGGGGTAGTTGTGGATTACAGCCGGTGGGTTAGGAGAGGCGTGCGCGTGTCCTTGTGATTCAAGGCTCGAGGCGCGCCCCCGGACCCGTGGCTCCACTTGTAGATATGTATTGGTTTGGTACGTCTTGATAGTAAAACATAACAAGACGTATATTGTTTCGGATCGGTGCGGCAGACCGTGGGCGCATGTAGGTTGGGCACACTGAATATGTATGGTGTGGTGTGAGGACAGCTCCTCTGACACGCGACCATATTGGGGTGTGGCCGGTAGGATGTATGTGGTTGTTTCGGGTTGGTGCGGCGGAACGTGGGCGCATGTGGGTAGGACACACCGAATATGTATGGGCGGTGTGAGGACAGCTCCTCTGACATGCGACCATATATATGGGGGATGTGGCCTATAGGATGTATGTGGTTGTTTCGGGTTGGTGCGGCGGAACGTGGGCGCATGTGGGCAGGGCGCACTGAATATATATGGTGCGGTGTGAGGACAACTCCTCTGACACGCGACCATATGGGGGTGTGGCCGGTAGGATGTATGTGGTTGTTGCGGGTTGGTGCGGCGGAACGTGGGCGCATGCGGGTTGGGCACGGTTTTCTTTAAGGTGAGTGATTACTGTATGGTGGAAGGGGGGCGGGGACGTGAGTATGGTATCTTGTGGCGGGTATCTTGTATCCATCACAGCCCTCGATCACCACCCGTGAAAGCTTTGTCATGGGCAGTGATTTGATGGGTGCTTGGAGGCCGCTCGCCTCACCCTATGCCCCCCAACACGGCCCACAATCACTGCCCGTGACGACTCTGTCGTGGGCATTGATCTGAGGGGTGCTTGGGGGTTACCCGCCTCACCTCTTGCCCCCCCACACGGCCCACAATCACCGCCCGTAACAGCTTAGTCCGGTTTGTCGTGGGCAATGATTTGAGGGGTGCTTGGGGGTCACCCGCCTCACCTTATGCTCCCCCACATGGCCCACAATCACTAGTCGTGACGGCTTTGTCATGGGCAGTGATCTGAGGGGTGCTTGGGGGTCACATGCCTCACCTTATGCCCCTCCCACACGGCCCACAATCACTGCCCGTGACACATGTGTCGTGGGCAGTGATCTGAGGGGTGCTCGGAGGTCACACGTCTCACCTTATGCCCCCCGACACGACCCACAATCACTGACCGTGACGGCCGTGCCGTGGGCAGTGATCTGAGGGGTGCTTGGGGGTCACACGCCTCACCGTATGCCCCCCAACACGGCCCACCGTCACTGCCGGTGACAATTGTGTCATGGGCAGTGATTTGAGGAGTGCTTGGGGGTCACACGCCTCACCTAATGCTCCCCCACACGGCCCACAATCACCGCCTGTGATAACTATGTTATGGGCAGTGATCTGAGGGGTGCTTGGGGGTCACACGCCTCACCGTATGCCCCCCCACACGGCCCACAATCACCGCCTGTGATAACTATGTTATGGGCAGTGATCTGAGGGGTGCTTTGGGGTCACCCGCCTCACCCTATGCCCCCCAACACGGCCCACAATCACTGCCCGTGACGACTCTGTCGTGGGCATTGATCTGAGGGGTGCTTGGGGGTTACCCGCCTCACCTCTTGCCCCCCCACACGGCCCACAATCACCGCCCGTAACAGCTTAGTCCGGTTTGTCGTGGGCAATGATTTGAGGGGTGCTTGGGGGTCACCCGCCTCACCTTATGCTCCCCCACATGGCCCACAATCACTAGTCGTGACGGCTTTGTCATGGGCAGTGATCTGAGGGGTGCTTGGGGGTCACATGCCTCACCTTATGCCCCTCCCACACGGCCCACAATCACTGCCCGTGACACATGTGTCGTGGGCAGTGATCTGAGGGGTGCTCGGAGGTCACACGTCTCACCTTATGCCCCCCGACACGACCCACAATCACTGACCGTGACGGCCGTGCCGTGGGCAGTGATCTGAGGGGTGCTTGGGGGTCACACGCCTCACCGTATGCCCCCCAACACGGCCCACCGTCACTGCCGGTGACAATTGTGTCATGGGCAGTGATTTGAGGTGTGCTTGGGGGTCACACGCCTCACCTAATGCTCCCCCACACGGCCCACAATCACCGCCTGTGATAACTATGTTATGGGCAGTGATCTGAGGGGTGCTTGGGGGTCACACGCCTCACCGTATGCCCCCCCACACGGCCCACAATCACCGCCTGTGATAACTATGTTATGGGCAGTGATCTGAGGGGTGCTTGGGGGTCACACGCCTCACCGTATGCCCCCCCACACGGCCCACAATCACCGCCTGTGATAACTATGTTATGGGCAGTGATCTGAGGGGTGCTTTGGGGTCACCCGCCTCACCCTATGCCCCCCAACACGGCCCACAATCACTGCCCGTGACGACTCTGTCGTGGGCATTGATCTGAGGGGTGCTTGGGGGGTACCCGCCTCACCTCTTGCCCCCCCACACGGCCCACAATCACCGCCCGTAACAGCTTAGTCCGGTTTGTCGTGGGCAATGATTTGAGGGGTGCTTGGGGGTCACCCGCCTCACCTTATGCTCCCCCACATGGCCCACAATCACTAGTCGTGACGGCTTTGTCATGGGCAGTGATCTGAGGGGTGCTTGGGGGTCACATGCCTCACCTTATGCCCCTCCCACACGGCCCACAATCACTGCCCGTGACACATGTGTCGTGGGCAGTGATCTGAGGGGTGCTCGGAGGTCACACGTCTCACCTTATGCCCCCCGACACGACCCACAATCACTGACCGTGACGGCCGTGCCGTGGGCAGTGATCTGAGGGGTGCTTGGGGGTCACACGCCTCACCGTATGCCCCCCAACACGGCCCACCGTCACTGCCGGTGACAATTGTGTCATGGGCAGTGATTTGAGGAGTGCTTGGGGGTCACACGCCTCACCTAATGCTCCCCCACACGGCCCACAATCACCGCCTGTGATAACTATGTTATGGGCAGTGATCTGAGGGGTGCTTGGGGGTCACACGCCTCACCGTATGCCCCCCCACACGGCCCACAATCACCGCCTGTGATAACTATGTTATGGGCAGTGATCTGAGGGGTGCTTTGGGGTCACCCGCCTCACCTTATGCCCCCCGACACGGCCCGCAGTCACTGCCCGTGACAGTTATGTCATGGGTAGTGATCTGAGGGGTGCTTGGGGGCCATACGCCTCACCGTATGCCCCCCAACACGGCCCGCAGTCATTGCCCGTGACAGGTGTGTCGTGGGCAGTGATTTGAGGGGTGCATGGGGGTCACACGTCTCACCGTATGCCCCCCGACACGGCCCACAGTCACTGCCCGGGACGGTTGTGCCATGGGCAGTGATTTGAGGAGTGCTTGGGGGTCGCATGCCTCACCTTATGCTCCCCCACACGGCCCACAATCACTGCCTGTGACACCTGTGTCATGGGCAGTGATCTGAGAAGTGCTTGGGGGTCACATGTCTCACCTCATGCCCCCCCCACACGGCCCACAATCACTGCCCGTGACACATGTGTCATGGGCAGTGATTTGAGGGGTGCTTGGGGGTCACCCGCCTCACCGTATGCCCCCCAACACGGCCCACATTCACTGCCTGTGACAAGTGTGTCATAATGGGCAGTGATTTGAGGGGTGCTTGGGGGTCACACGCCTCACCTTATGCTCCCCCACACGGCCCACAATCACCGCCTGTGATAACTATGTTATGGGCAGTGATCTGAGGGGTGCTTGTGGGTCATACGCCTCACCTTATGCCCCCCGACACTGCCCACAATCACTGCCCGTGACAGCTATGTCATGGGCAGTGATCTGATGGGTGCTTGGGGGATACACGCCTCACCTTATGCCACCCAACACGGCTCACAATCACTGCCCGTGACAGCTATGTCATGGGCAGTGATGTGAGGGGTGCTTGGGGGATACACGCCTCACCTTATGCCCCTCAACACGGCCCACCGTCACTGCCCGTGACAATTGTGTCATGGGTAGTGATTTGAGGGGTGATCGGGGGTCATACGCCTCACCTTATGCTCCCCCACACGGCCCACAATCACCGCCTGTGATAACTATGTTATGGGCAGTGATCTGATGGGTGCTTGGGGGTCACCCGCCTCACCTTACTTATGCCCCCCGACACGGCCCACAGTCACTGCCCGTGACAGTTACGTCATGGGCAGTGATCTGAGGGGTGCTTGTGGGCCATACGCCTCACCATATGCCCCCCAACGCGGCCCACAGTCACTGCCCGTGACAGGTGTGTCGTGGGCAGTGATTTGAGGGGTGCATGGGGGTCACACGTCTCACTGTATGCCCCCCGACACAGCCCACAGTCACTGCCCGGGACGGTTGTGTCATGGGCAGTGATTTGAGGAGTGCTTGGGGGTCGCATGCCTCACCTAATGCTCCCCCACACGGCCCACAATCACCGCCAGTGATAGCTATGTCATGGGCAGTGATATGAGGGGTGCTTGGGGGTCACACGCCTCACCTCATGCCCCCCCACACGGCCCACAATCACCGCCCGTAACAGCTTAGTCCGGTTTGTCATGGGCAGTGATCTGAGGGGTGCTTGGGGGTCACACGCCTCACCTTATGCCCCCCGACACGGTCCACAGTCACTGCCTGTGACAGCTATGTCATGGGCAGTGATCTGAGGGGTGCTTGGGGGTCACACGCCTCACCTTATGCCCCCCAACACGGCCCACAGTCACTGCCCATGACAGCTTTTTCGTGGGCAGTCATTTGAGGGGTGCTTGAGGGTCACATGATTGTGCGCTTACTAATTGCTTGCTTGACTTGTTTGCAGGAGATGGATGCAGGACATGTAGCAGCTTTCGAAGACTGTATGGTTGCTTAGCTTGCTAATCTTATCCGTTGCTTGTTAGGTGATCGTGCGTGTGGCAGGCTGCATGCACATTAGTTTGGATACGCTGTTCATTGTTAGTTTGAGCCAATCGCATTACGACGTATGTATGTATGTTTACACTTGGTCATATGGTAGGGGATGTGACATCTGTCATTTTTCTTAAGTGTGATAGGGTGGGGTGTGTGTCATCGGTCATTTTGCTTAAGTGTGATAGGGTGGGGTGTGTGTCATCGGTCATTTGTCTTAAGTGTGATAGGGTGGGGTGGGTGTCATCGGTCATTTTTCTTAAGTGTCATTGGGTGGGGTGTGTGACATCGGTCATTGCTTAAGTGTCATAAATTGGGCTGTGTGTGAAATCGGTCATTTGCTTAAGTGTCATAGGGTGGAGGTGGGTGTCATCCGGTCATTTTGCTTAAGTGTGATAGGGTGGGGTGTGTGACATCGGTCATTGCTTAAGTGTCATAGGGTGGGGTGGGTGTCATCGGTCATTTTGCTTAAGTGTCATAGGGGTGGGTGTGTGTCATCGGTCATTTGCTTAAGTGTCATAGGGTGGGGTGGAGTGTCATCGGTCATTTGTCTTAAGTGCGATAGAGATTGGGGTGTGTGTCATCGGTCATTTTTCTTAAGTGTCATAGGGTGAAGTGTGTGTCATGGAATTCATTTTCTTAAGTGTCATTGGGTGTCATTTTTCTTTAAATATCCAGCATATAGCTTTCTTACACGTGTTGCATATCTCCTACATTCCAGCCAATGCGTGCTTACATTTGGATAAATTCTTAAGTTTTCTTAAGTTATCCTTGAGCCATGTGGACAATATCCTCCTACCAAAGAGCTACGTACTTACATTTTCTTAAATTTTCAATAAGTATAATTCTTAAGTATACTGTCGGCCAATAGCTAACTGCCCCGATTTAAATATGCACAGTGTGGGTTTATATCGAAAACTTAAGAAAACTTAAGAAAAACTTAAGAAAACTTAAGAAAACTTAAGAAAGTACTTGCAGAAGTGTATGTCTCCCACCTCTCGACATATCCCACCCCGATGATGGTGGAACACTCACGCAGATCGCGCGGCAAGCCGTGACCATGCGCATCGACGCCGGCGTATCGCCCCCTCCGGCCATCGCCGCGGAGCCCTTTATCTTTCAGGCGCCCGCCTCGGTTGCCACCCTCAGTACTCCACGTTCGCGCCGAAAGTTTTCGACTCCTATTCGACGTTCTTCTAATTCGTCTGGATTGCAAACGACCACCCCACGTTCCGAACCCTTGTCCAAGACTTCCGCTCGGGTTGAGCCACTAAGTCCTCTACGACCGCTTACTTTATTCCAAGCTTTCAGGGGTGGGTGTGATACCACTCGATCTGCGCGTTTAACCACGACGGACAATCCTACGCCTACCCCACCGCCGATACCATCTCCGAGTACGGTTCCTTGCATCTCGTCGCCTGCGCATGCACCAAGCCCGATGGACCGTTTACTCCCCGGGCGAATGCTAAATGACGAAATTGTGGATTTGTATCTAGCGTACCTACGTCACGCCGAGAAGCAACGACAATCATCTGGCCAGGCCCCACGTATCCACTATTTCTCGGCTGGGTTTTATACGAAGTTAACGGAAGTATTCAACCCCGACCATCGGACGCACGCGGTGCAACTAGTGGGAGACACGTTCGTGGACATTACACCACCTGGTTCTCAGGAGCCCATGGCCATAGACCCACAAGCCGCCCCCGTGTACAGCCGCAATGTGCGCAGTTGGAATACCGAGCGCGCATTGGGGTATGACATAACGTGTTGCGATATCTTCATGGTGCCTATCCATCATCCTGGGGACCCGGGGCATTGGTCATTATTCGTGGTTGACGTTCCACGGAGCTGCATCACCAAGTACGATTCCATGTGCAACGTGCACGATCCCGAGGATATTTGCTTCATCAATCTAGAAACATTTATGCGTGAGGAATTCGCCGCACACAATTCTGCACGCCTCTCGGGTGTCACTTGGTGTAGGCAGACCGCTGTTGACGCCCCTCAGCAACATAACAACATCGATTGCGGGGTCTACGTGCTGCTCAACGCCACATTTATTTCTAAAGACGAACCTCTCAGCTATACCTTCGTTCACATCGCCCCCGCCAGATCCACCATCTCCGAGCGCATCTTGAGGCACGGTGAACAGTTGTCGACTGAGCGACACTTGCGTATGAAAGGCCGAGGGCTGGCTGGAAAGCGTCGTAGCTCCCTTACTTCATCCTCACCATCGATTTATACCCCGAGAACCTTGCGGCGGAGCTCCAACGCTCGTCGCCAACGAGCCCCACGCTGGAAAAAAGGTTATCGAGGAATAGAAAAGTGCAAAATGGGGAATAGAAATTTCGATCTGTTTTTGGGGAATAGATTATATGTCACATGTAACCATGCTTAATTCAATCGAGCGCCAAAAAAAAAAAAAACAAGCAGTCTGACTAGCGTACTCGGTACCCCGGAGGTACAAGCGCAAGCGGTTCAGCGTGTGCAATATTTTGCGTCTGGCACACCCGCACCCCCTTCTTCTAAACAATTTTTTGCATGTAGCATGAAACATAATTTTTTCCACCATTCGATTCTAAAGCGTTTGTATTCATTACAGTAGGTGAATACCTTTCGTTTGAGCTATCGATTGGCCCCATCCGCAACCGCATCAGCTTAGCCTTCGCGACTGCCAGCTAAGTTGGTGCGGTGTGAGATGGTTTCAACCACTTGCGGCTTTGCATAATAGGGGTTTTCGTGAGAATCTTCTCACGAAACTTGGCAGTGATATTGTTCATATCAATATCAGTGCACCCTCAAGAGCATATGGCAAGCCGTTGAGTATATTAAAGACGGCCGCGTGCTGGCATGATGCCTTTTGGGTTTGAAACCCAAACCCAAACATGCCAAACAGCGAAGGGCTTCCCGTGAGTTCCAGCGCACGTAACTTTGCAAAATATAATGATAAGATGCATATATTTCACTTTCCTGAAGTGCAAGTTTTGCGATAGCTTGTGCGCGAAGTTAACATATTATTTCTTTGACCCAGATTTATGAGTTTGTATATCACGCTAAAATCTGTGTCAAAGAAATAGTAATACCATTTTGCGCACAGACTTTCTTAGACCTTGTGCTTCGAATATATCAAAGATAATTATCTTGGCAATATTTCTACGCAGTTACGTGCGCTAGAACGCACGGGAAGCCCTTCGCTGTTTAGCATGTATTGGGTTTGGAAACATTCGAACCCAAGCCCAATAGATCTGCCAAAGAAATAAATTGATGGTTTTGCCAACAAGTTATCTCAAACCTTGAGCTTCTGAGAACTGAAAGATATGTGTCTTGTAAATATGTGTGCATAGTTTCGTGCGCTATAACGCACGGGAATTGCTTTTCAGTTTGGCATGTATTGGGTTTGGGTAAACTCGAACACAAACCCAATAAATCTCCAAAGAAATAAATTGATGGCTTCGTGCACAAGGCTTTTGAGGCCTTAGGCCTTTGGCAACTAAAAGATATATATCCTAGTGATACTTTTGCAAAGTTACGTGCGCTGGAACTCACGGGAAGCCCTTTGCTGTTTGGCATGTTTGGGTTTGGGTTTGCATGTACCCAAACCCATTATGTGTAGCACGCGTTTTGCGCATAGCTTACATCAGAAGTTGTGCGTTTGAGGGTGCACCAATATTGCTGTTAGCAATATTGGTGCCAAGTATCGTGCGCTAGAACGCACGAGAACCCCTCCGCTGTTTGAGTTTTGATGCGATGTGCATGAAAGTTATAAGGGCCTCTCAGCTTAGCTCGCAGTCGCGACTGCAAACTGAGCTGATGCGGCCACGGATCGGCTCAGTCAAGAGCTCAAAAAACTCCTACCTAAGAGTCTAAATGATATATCTATGTGCATTACGAACGTTGGAAAATGTTTTCCCAATCTAATTTACTCGCAAACAGTGTGGGGTATACATACGTGCAGTGAAATATTCACGGCCGTGAATTTAATATTCACGGCCGTGAAATTAATATTCACGGCCGTGAATTCCAGATTCGGGAGGGCGTAAACCGTACAGTACGTTTATGTGAGAACTGAAGTCGGCTTGGTTGCAAAGACCTGTCTGGTATTTTCTCCAGGTATTTTCAGACGTGTTCCCAAAGTGACCAAAAACCGAACGATCGGCGATCGAACGGTTTTTGGTCACTTTGGGAGTGAGATCGTGAGTTTAGGCTTGGTGACAACACGCGAAACAACACTGAGTATTTTCAGACGTGTTCCCAAAGTGACCAAAAACCGAACGATCGGCGATCGAACGGTTTTTGGTCACTTTGGGAGTAAGATCGTGAGTTTAGGCTTGGTGACAACACGCGAGACAACACTGAGTATTTTCAGACGTGTTCCCAAAGTGACCAAAAACCGAACGATCGGCGATCGAACGGTTTTTGGTCACTTTGGGAGTAAGATCTCGAGTTTAGGCTTGGTGACAACACGCGAGACAACACTGAGTATTTTCAGACGCGTTCCCAAAGTGACCAACAACCGAACGATCGGCGATCGAACGGTTTTTGGTCACTTTGGGAGTGAGATCGTGAGTTTCTAAGGCATGGTGACAACACGCGAGACAACACTCAGTGTTTAAGTATTACCAGTGTTTAAGTATTACCGTCTGAAAATACTTAGAGAAAATACTCACTGTTTCATTTGTTAAATATGCAATTTTAACTAAAGGCGGAAGGCTTTCTCTCCGGGAGTGTGCCCCTGTCCAGCGAAATAAAGATCTCTAAGATTGAATACTAATCTGAGTAATCTTTTGCTTCAAAATATTATCACATATTCCTACTTAGTATGATGTGGGTACCCGTTTCGCTTCAAAGAAGATGAAACCCCATAGCGCAACTATTGCGGGTTTCAAATTCCTTAAATTCCACCCGCTTCCGCCAAATGAACGCGTCATCCCACAACGAGATGTGTGGTTGACCGTTCAGTTTGTGCAATTTGTTTAGGGAAAACAACGCATACGAAATACTATTTTTGCTAACGCTTCCCTCATCCGTTGCCCAGGCTCTCTTGCAAACGAGCGCGCGAATGAGGGAAGAAACGCCTAGCGGAAACGTGGACGCGGTTGACATCCGCGTTTCCGCTAGAGGTGAAATTGCACTGCCAAACGGTCAGTATGTGTTTATTATGCTTATATGATATGCGTGATATGTTCATGCTGTGCAGGATGCGTCCCTGTTGGGCGTGAGTCGAGAATCACGCCCATGATTACCCCCCTCACAAGAACCGTCAAGCATCCTAGATTCCGAACGGATCTTGCTTCCAACCCATTCTAATTTGAGCAGAATTGCCTGCACACTCGGTATCGTGGTCAGGAACTCGCGTAGAATTACGTATCCGGTTCACTGAAAGCCCCATATCTGGTTCAACGAAAGCCACGTATCTGGTTCAACGAAAGCCCCGTACCTGGTTCAACGAAAGCCCCGTATCTGGTTCAATGAAAGCCCCGTAATCTTGCTTGCGCAAACAAAGTTGTTCCTAACACTTATTATGTAGTCAACTGTACAAGGGAACCGTGGAAAGCAAGGGCAACGCACCTTTCATTTTTTATGGAGAATCTTTTACCCTTTTACCCTGTCCTCTTTCTTGAATAGAGGACAATAAAATGCATACCATCAGTGTGTTCAACAGTACAACGATACCCGCCGTTGTCGCAAGAAAGGCACACCCTAGTGTACTTTTTCGGAGGCTTCCTCATGTTTGCAAAACCAAAGTGAACAGATGGGTGGGGGGAAAAAATTCAAACGGTGATATTAGACGCATATGCATGTGTCACAAACCTATTCCCCAAAAACAGATCGAAATT
>LGRX02027395.1:0-20109 GCA_001247695.2 Cymbomonas tetramitiformis | reverse complement strand
GGCTAGACACCGAGACCGTCCGAGACCGTTCCGGGTATATCTAGCTTAGGGTTTATTTATCTTACACAGTTTATCCACACGAGTACGGGACTTTCTGATATCTAGTGTACTTGGATATTCCGGTAAGTTTTTCAGGGGCAAAGTATGCTGAAATCTGTATAGGCAGCCCTGACTGGGAGTCCCGGTCAGGCCCCTATGACAGATTCCTAGGACCAACACTGGACTGCTGACTGATCTGTAGGTTCGTACTGTGACACACGCTGTGTCACAGGTAGGCTAGACTCCGAGACCGTCCGAGACCGTTCCGGGTATATCTAGCTTAGGGTTTATTTATTTTATACAGTTTATCCACACGAGTACGGGACTTTCTGATATCTAGTGTACTTGGATATTCCGGTAGGTCGTGGCCCCATCCACGTTTTCATTCCACTTGCTATCTTGGCCATGATTGGCTAAGCAGCCGCTTGAAGAGGTGGTGCGCACTTGCGCGTTTGGGTGCGACTAGGATTTGGACATGATTTTACGGTAGACGTATTTTGCGGCTGCGAGTCATGGGCACCGCGCGTTGCTATTGCTCGGTTGTGGCAATGTTCATTTACGTTGTTTTACCTGCCCTGATCCCGCTGGTTTACGTATTTTGGGCTGGTGCTCCGGACGCCTTCGACCACATCGACATTTGCAAGTGCCCTTCGCTCTTTTCGCCGCTCCGCACGTTCTGCCGTTACGTCATCCCTCCATTTCCGCCACAACACCCAAACGTGCTACCGCGCATCATCTTTTTTCTGGCTTTCAGAAGAATGGCGACATCTACACGAGCTCGTAAACGCCTATTGAAGGACTCCGACTTGGACGCCTCTATACGGCTTATAGATGCGGTTCGGGACACCCCAACCGCTAGCACCCCGCCTGTGGTGCCCCCTAATCCTTCCAGCAACTCCGACGCCGCTGTCGCGTTGCGGAAGCATCTCGTTGACCAACACGCCGCGGTCGACGTGGTCTACAAGGGGAGATTACATCGGGCTTGGGCCAAGGGTATCCGCGAGGATATCCTTGGTTCCAAGAAACATCATTATCGTGGTACCGACGACACCGACCGCCTCTCCGAGTTGGTGGTGCAGCTTCGGACCGAGTTTGAGTCCGCTGGGCTGGACTTGGCCCCCTTTGACCTCGACGACCCCACCTCTTTGGTTATCGAGAAGGTTAATGGACTGCTCTATGACGTCTTGGCCCTCGTCGTGGAGCGCAACTCTGTGGCCGACACCTGGCTTCGGGGTACGGACTCTTCGGCTGACCGAGATGGACGTCGTGCCCTCATCGACATCATCAAGGGGAGCGTGCCGACGGTCCTTCGCGAGAGCCACCAGCAGGAGCATGCGGCGCTTCGTTATCCCGCAGGCGTTGACCCGCAGCCGATCTTGGCTCGTGAGCAACGTCTGGTGCGGGATAACCGCGCTCCTGACTGGCAGCCCACCGACGAGACCCGTAAGTTGTCCCTCTACAACCGCCTCGACCCCGTGTTCTACGCGGCGGTGAAGGTGCGGTACCCGCTTGCGGGTGACCTTAGCGGGGTCACTCTCCGCTCGCTCCAGGCGCTCGTCGTGGCCATCTTTCAGGCCTGGGCGCAGTCGGATGATGGGGCGGCAGTGCGTGAGAAGCAGACACTGGGGGCGGGCGGTAAGC
This sequence comes from Cymbomonas tetramitiformis, assembly GCA_001247695.2. NCBI lineage: Eukaryota > Viridiplantae > Chlorophyta > Pyramimonadophyceae > Pyramimonadales > Pyramimonadaceae > Cymbomonas > Cymbomonas tetramitiformis. Next base: position 18,429 of record LGRX02027395.1, on the reverse strand, counting down.
CCTCCGCCCTTATCACGTCTTCTGAGTACGCGGTCCTTCTCGACGAAATCGCCGCCTTGAAGGCGCTTGTGCAGGGCAATCGTGCGGGCGCGGCTCAGCGACAGCAGCAGCCGCAGCCGCGCGGTAAGCAGCATCCGCGGGGCCATCGGGTGGGTGTGCACCCGGCACCGTCTGTGGGGTTCGACAGGGACAGCATGAAGGCCAAGCCCCTTTGCCACCGTTGCCGCAGGGCGGGCAAAGGGGACGCCTATCACGCGTACCGCGACTGCCCTCTTGGTGGGCGCCAGCATTCGTCGGCCACGGCAGCGGCCTTCTGCATTCCTATTGAGGAGGAGGATGCGGAGGGTCTTCACACCCTGGCACTTGTGCAGGTTTTCCAGGAGGCTGCGGATGATGGACCGGAGGCCTTCGCCCGTGCGGCTTCGGCTTATGGTCCCCCCGCTGTGCTTTCCGCGGGCGGGATTGGCGGCATCGACGTGTCGGCCTACGGATTCAGCGTACCGCCTCCGCCTTCTGGCGGGACCGACGACGAGGACATCTTGCGGCGGCTTGATGCCCTCACCTCTGAGGTTCAGGCCGCCCAAGAGCAGGTACATTACACTCACGCATCCTTTGTTCCTGGGAGTGCGGTTGAGGAGCATGCATCGGCTCTGGTGTGTGGCCCTGCCGCTGCGGCGGGGATCACACCGGAGGGGCAGGTTCCGGCAGGTGGTGCGGCGGCATCGGCATCCGCCGTGCCGGCCCCTGCTATGCCTGTTTCGCAGGTAGAGGATGTACAGCCCGCGCCAGTTCAATCGGCGCGGGTGACCACCACGGAGGCGACGCACGGTGAGTTCGGAGGCTTCGTGCAGACGGTGAATCACGCCGCTGTCCACCCGTCTGACCTGACAGGCTACGACACCGACGACTACGAGGACTTTGCCGACGGCAGCTTCCGGCTGAAGCCGCGGGGCTCGCCTCCGTCGGCCAATCATGTTTCCGGGCCACCCGTGGGCGAGCAGAGGACCTACGGTTGTGGGAAGCCGCCCTGGGGCTTCCCTGCCACGGTTGGTCCGTGGGGCATTCCTTTCCTCCTTTCCCTCGTTCTTTGCATCTCGATCATGGGAGTGGCAGCCGTGCCCGACGCTCGGTCGGCTACGGAGATGCCTTCGCCTGGTGGTGATCTCGATTGGGAGGCTCCGTCATTTTTCTCTACGAATGATTTTCTTGATCCGGTGATGACGGCTCAGGGTCTCCTATTGCCTGACGATGTGCCACAGCTTCAGCCGCCCGAGCCTCCTGACACTTTGAGCTTTTTAGCATTTCAGGATTTGGCTCAAGCGGATTTGGGTATTGACATGGCATTCTACTACGGCATGGCCTTACATGAGAGCGGTCCTCTTGATGCGGGGCACTATTATGGAGCTGGTTACTTTACTTCCTACTATGGGATGGACTTCCGTGAGGCCACCGCTGACTACTTTGGTACTGTCGATTGACTTCTTGCTCACTCTGGAGGCACACCAACATGGTGGTGTGCAGAACTCCTGTGACCTCAAAGACTTCTTCAATCTGGTTTATGGTTTTGCTTTGACACCTTTGAAATCTTCAATTTGACTTGCTGGCACAGAGCCTTTCAGTAGTTTAGCAGGACCTTAATTGCCTGTGAGTTTCTGCTCTTGTGCTAGCTAGAGGGTTCTAATTTGTGTATCAGAATTGCACAGTTAGATTAGCAGTTAGGCCTTGTCACCCTGGCTCCTGCCCTAACACTTAACAGCCTTACATTTTCTGACTCTCCTAGCCAGTCACCACCCACAGTGCTGGGGTGGTGTGCTGAAATCTGTATAGGCAGCCCTGACTGGGAGTCCCGGTGCAGGCCCCTATGACAGATTCCTAGGACCAACACTGGACTACTGACTGATCTGTAGGTTCGTACTGTGACACACGCTGTGTCACAGGTAGGCTAGACACCGAGACCGTCCGAGACCGTTCCGGGTATATCTAGCTTAGGGTTTATTTATCTTAGACAGTTTATCCACACGAGTACGGGACTTTCTGATATCTAGTGTACTTGGATATTCCGGTACAATATATGTTTATAGGTACCAATGACACCTGCAGCAGAAAGCGATCTTGTTGCTAATCGTGGTCCGGGCGGCTCATTGTTGGCTTACGGGCCTGGAGAGACAGCGAAGGCGGCAAAAGAACAGAATGCTCAGCAAGCAGCGCAGGACTGGCAGTCCTTGCTCACTTTGCCGAAACCGCGGCGTTCAATATCTCATTCTAATACGATTCGGTATCAGATTGAGTATAACCACCGGTACCCCAGAGTCGTTAACGCCAAAGACGTCAAGGGGTGTACCTTCAACATACCTATCCAGTACATTATACAGGCTGAGGACTACGAGCGCATCAGGGATGAGGACCGTGCGCAAGTCGTGAACCTGAAAGAGAGCATGGCTTGGAACCCACACTCTTTTCAGAACACCTCCATAGTGTACGTTATATGGGCGGACTCTGGGGAGCACCTCACAAGCGCGGAGGAGTTTGACCCCAGTAAGGTGTACGACGGCGTATATCGTTTCGTGTGCTTCGGGCACCAACATAGCCTCACCGCTCGGCGGGAGCTTCACCAAGAACAACCAGATAACGAAGCTTTTCAGCAGATCGAGTGCAAATTGTATTTTAATCTACAGTCTGACATGGTCCGATTTTTGGCTGACGAGCAGAACAGCGTCGACCAGAACGTGAAGGGCAAGTCGCACCAGCAAATCATAAAATCCATGCGAGTTGGCATGCAGGTGATTTCTGAGAAAATAATGTAACTTGTCCATCTTTGTCACTTAAAGCTCTTACTTACTTAAAGCAAAAGAATGTTACTGACCGTAATTTCTCGGCAAACCATGCATCCGCCGGAACAGGTCGTACTCGACGTGTTGTTGAAAAAGCTTTCGGTAAGCGGGAATACTCGCTCGCATCCAGCGGGTGCGTTGGTCAATCTCCAAGGACGTTAGCTCCAATGGCTTGCCCTTCTCCCCGAAGGTAGTGACCACGGTGCCGGGAGCGGGGCCCGCCATCAAAGCCCGCGGGACACGGCCGGCAGTAGCTCTTTCTCGGTTCAAAAGCATGGTCAGTTTCAGGGCTCGCTATGCGAACGCTATGTTGACGCTGTTGTTATTCAACAGTAACAGCCAAAAGTAATATTATGGTGGGTTATGAGTGCAGCAGTCTGGTGACCAGAAGTGCTTGCTTGAGCCCAATGCTCCTCATATACTTCGCCTCGCCCGCATCTCTGCACGGTATCGTCCCAACATGTTTCCAACATCCCATCAACATGCTGCAACCATCACGATAGCGTGCTGCAGCATAGTTACGGCGAAAGCAAGTAGGCAAGGAAACATGATGAGATGTATCACCTGGAAAAGCTCTTCGATGTGGACGATGCACTAGTCGACATTGAGGATGCCCGCAAGTCAGGCATGCTACTTCCAATGGTCCCATCTAAAGCATGCCCCTCCTGCGCCTCGTACGCCTCGGGGGGCGCCTCGCCCGCATCTCTGCACAATATCGTCCCAACATGTTTTCAACATCCCATCAACATGCTGCAACCATCACGATAGCGTGCTGCAGCACTATTGCAGCGAGCCACGTGAGGAATGGTGGGAGGGAAACCATGCCCCACGAGAGTCCCTTACCTTGCACTCCCGCCGGCTAGTGGAGGGCTCGAGGGTGCCTGAGCATTGGGCGGCGGGGGGGTCTCCTTGCTTTCGGCCTCGTGCGCCTCGGGGGGCGCCTCGCCCGCATCTCTGCACAATGTCTATTCTACTAATTTTAGGGCAGGTTAACAATACCTAAGAGCGATATTCGAGCACCCTAATATCCTTATAATTCGAGATATCGCATACAACCCATGCTTGGCAATGTTTATTGTAGTTAGTTTTGTGTGTGGAAACTGTAATTTCTGCTACTTGGGTGGGTACACCGGGCTGAAATGGCGTTCAAAGTTAGGGCGGGTTTGCCAAAAAATTACGGCGGGTTAACCCCTAACTTCGTTTATTGTTGCTCCGCGTAGGCTACGTGGTGGTCCCAAGGCACTAAGTGACAATATTTCAAGGAAGTTTTGTGTGTTGTGACCTTAAGTTTCGATCTAGAGCACTGGCATGTGGCACGCGTGGGTGGACGGGGGTTACATACTTAAGTGCATAATTTCGGTAAATGTTATTATACGGCTTGATATTTTTGGAGAAGTTTGGAGAAGGTTTGGACAAACTCAAAAACATAAAATTTTGACATTTAGGGTTTAGGAGTAGTCGTGCGGGGCCATTTTGGTCACTGCAAACCGCAGGAAATCGTGTTTTGCACTTGCCATGCATGCGCGTCACATGAATGTGTTGATAAAAGGTCATCGCCGAGTTTGGGAAGGTGCACCAAGTTAGTTGAAGGCACTAGAAAGTTGCATAGCCAAGATTTTAGGGTTGTAGGGTTGCTGGCGGGTGAAATATTGGCTGTGAGAGCAGGGGTTTCGCATATGCGGGGTCCGCTATAAAGTGCATAATTTCGGTAAATGTTATTATACGGCTTGATATTTTTGGAGAAGTTTGGAGAAGGTTTAGACAAACTCAAAAATGTTATTTTTGACATTTAGGGTTTTGAAGTAGTCGTGCGGGGCCATTTTGGTCACTGCAAACCGCAGGAAATCGAGTTTTGCACTTGGCATGCATGCGCGTCACATCAAAATTGTGATACCCCAAGTTTGTTCAAATGCTTGAGCATAAATATGCAAAAAAATGTTATCATTATTGCATTGTGAATGCCAAATCACATACTATATATTAGAATGCCAAAATTACAACAGTGATAACACGCGCTCATGCTCGGCAACAGGCATCTTGTACACATCCCCTCTTTTAACTAGGCGCACATCGGTTGCACGCACGGCTTCACAAGAGATCAAGCACTTTTTACTTGTGTCTAGTATGTAGTCATCTCTCACATCGGCATCTTCCCATTCAAAGTACCTCCCCGAAACCACAAATTCTCCTGGGGCAAAATATTGCCCATAGTCATCTCGGCGCCCCCTAGGTCCAACCTCCGTCACGGCGGATAACGCCTTCACCAAGTAGTAGGCGTGTGTGCGGTCCGCCGGGTCTCGGTGGACCGCGATGATGCATCCGCGCCGCACCGCTACACTCACATCACTCGCATACTCCTCCACCAACTCCCGCACCCTTGCCGCGTCCGCACCCGTTGCGGGCGTCAATTCCACCTCCCTCCACAAATCCACATGCGAGCTCTCCAAACAGTTCTCGGACGTCGGCATGGACGACACACATTCTGCATAGCATGACACGCAATAGCATGTCCTGTCGCGCACCAGCAACTTCCTCTCCACGCCCGATCGCACCGAATGCAGTTAACTCCCTACGTTTCTGGACGCGTGCAATACATCGTATTGAACACATATTGCAGGCATATTGCACGCGTATTGACAATAAATGTTCAATACAATAAAAAATGTTACAATATGTGTGCAATATGCCTGCAAGCGCTCCAACATGTGTGCAACATAGTATTAGAATGAGCCCTCACGTATTGGAGACATATTGAAGTTCTGATGCAGAGAGTTATTTCAATATGCCTTCAACATATGTGTAGTATAGGGTTGGAGACATGCACCATGCATGTCGCAAACACTATGAAGGCATGTTGCAGACATATTGCCCACATATTGTATACATATTGTATACACATTGTAAGTCAACATTCAATATGTTGGATACACACTGCGGACCTACTGCATACGTATTGAACATGTAAATTCAATATGTTGTATATATATTGTGGACCTATTGAATATGTATTGAAACGGAACATTCAGTATGTTGAATACATACTGCGGACATATTGCATACGTATTGAACATGTAAATTCAATATGTTGTATATATATTGTGGACCTATTGAATATGTATTGAAACGGTACATTTAGTATATATATTGGATACATACTGCGGACCTATTGCATACATATTGAACATGAAAATTCAATATGCTGTATATATATTGCGGACATATTGCATATGTATTGAAACGGTACATTTAGTATGTTGGATACATACTGCGGACCTATTGCATACGTATTGAACATGAAAATTCAATATGCTGTATATATATTGCGGACATATTGCATATGTATTGAAACGGTACATTTAGTATGTTGGATACATACTGCGGACCTATTGCATACGTATTGAACATGAAAATTCAATATGCTGTATATATATTGCGGACATATTGCATATGTATTGAAACGGAACATACAGTATGTTGGATACATACTGCGGACCTATTGCATACGTATTGAACATGCAAATTCAATATGCTGTATATATTGTAGGAGTCCACACTTGACTTCTTCTCTTCTTTACGGTTTCGGACTTATACTATTCTACACTTATTAAACGACCGCACGAGGTATGCTTACGATTGGTCAACTACAAGACTTCGGTTTCGTAAATCTTAATAGTTATGCTTTTGCTATCAGTGCATGCTTTCAATACACAATATACAGCAGTTACGGCTCTTTACTTTTATGTTTTACTTTTCAGTTCAGTTCATCTCCCCGAAACGGGTTACTCTTAGAGTTCTTATACATTCAGGAACTCTTTCCATAACTCAACTGTACCGAGTACTCCGTACAACAGTCTAGGCACCTCACATCAACATCATTCTGATCGGTCCTACTGTACTCCGTACTGAGTACTTCTGCGTTTTATACTTAGCCGTTTTTCTTGCTCTTGTGCTTGCCTCCTAGCACAACTCCCCCCCCCTTAGGGAAGGTCACGTCCACGCTGACCACGTCGGACCAGTAAAGTTTTTATACAGATCTTCTACTGTTGCTCTGAATGATTATACAGGTCTCAGCCGCCTGTTGTCTGTGATGACATTACACTTCCCAAGACACACCGCAATAAGGAGATCGACCTCTTAAGCACAAGGGGCGGCCTCTCACCGGTCTGCCATCTGCACTACCAGGCTCCCCCAAGGCTCAAGGTCTCACATCCATTACCACGCTCAAGGTTTTAAACCTCCCAACACGGTACACTTACAGGGGATGACAATAGGTTTGCCAATTACCTGACAGTTCTCGGGATGCTGGCCCGGAGGAAAGGTTTTAAACCTTCACCGCCTCCTCGGAGTGCTAGAGCTTTTACCCAGATCTCCAACTGCTGCCCGGTCGTGCCAGGTCCGGAGCCAATGCTCTCGTGAAATGGATTATACAGATTTCCACCTGTTGCCTGGTCGCACCGAGGCTAGAGCCACTGCTCACTTGGATAGATTACCCAGGTTCTCACCTGCCGCTTGGTCATACCAAGGCTTAGAGCCACTGCTCAAATGGATTATACAGATTTCCACCTGTTGCCTGGCTGTGCCGAGGCTAGAGCCACTGCTCTCTGGGATGGATTACCCAGGTTCTCACCTGCCGCCTGGTCTCGCCAAGGCTGGAGCCACCGCTCTTCCCGACGCTCCCCAACGCTCTCAATCGCTAAGACCACTCGCGTCAGATTCCCATCCGCCCTCAGGTATGATCGTCACCTCCGCTCGCACTCCCGCTAACGCTATCGGTTCCGGCTCAAACTCGGGCGGGTCACTCTCAACAACAGCTGACTGGACTAAAACGCTCATCTCGCTCAGATCCTCCCTGACAAGCAGTTCAGACAGGAACGCACGCACCTCTTCATGTAGGGTCAGGTTGTGGAAAAGCTGTTTTAACAGTGCTGACGGAATCCCATACAAATTCTCTCGCGCTCCCATGCCCTTCGCGAACACACCTCCGGCTCTCATCGCGCGCCCTCCTTGCGCTACTTTCTTGTGCCTACCGTGCTGCCGGAAGAACTCGCAAGGCGTATCGGAATCGCATACTCGCAAGGGTGTGCGCAACGGAACGTTGGTCCAGATGTGCGTGGGCTTCCTGTATGCGGTCCCGTATTTGCAGTATGTGACGAGGTGCGGAGCTGGTAGATTGCTCATGCAGCGACGCGTGTGCAACCCGTGGGGCTCTCTTCCCCTCGGGTTCTCAATGAAGTATGCTTCGGGCCTCAAGTACCGGATGATCTCCAATGTCCTACGAACTCGCCTGTCCGCAGCACGCAAATCTCGGATGCCTACCGTCTTCGCTTGGCTGTACTCTGTGCAAGGTGGGCTAGCCCAGACTACGTCGAAGTGTCCTGGTCTGAACTGTCGATAGTCCCATCGCATGATATCCTCGCAATGTGTGGGGCCCCACTTGGGCTGAATGTCTACAGCAACTACTTCGCTGTTGGGAAATTGCTTAGTGAACTGCCTCTCGACTGACCCGGTCCCACAAAACAATACAAGAATCCTAGACTGGCCGACTGGCTCCTTCTCAAGTGCTGCGGCTCCGTTGACTGGCGGCAGGGTGCTCTGAGCAGATACACTCGCGAAAGTTCCTACTTCCTCATCAAACCTCTCCTCTGGCACCCATGGCATTGCTCCGTCTACCTTGAGCTCCTCCGATAGCGTGGTCCATACCGCTCCTGCGGACTCGTCGCGTCTCTTACGGACCCAAAGCTTCTCTCGCTCCACTCTCTTAGCCTCGATCCTCTCAAACTCCAACAACGCTCGGTTGGGAACACCGGGCCTGCCGGCTCCGTCCCACTCCAGATCCTCTCGGGTCTTCCACTCGTTCTCACTGCGGGGCATTCCTGTCCACTTGACCAGGTACTCTATCCACCTCCTGCCCTGGCGCTGGCGCGTGCGCGAACGCTCCACCCTCTCGACGTGGGTTTCCTTGCGCCCGCTGACGTCCAACGGAGGAGGGGGAATCTCCTTAGCTCTCTCAACGAAGCGGCTGCCCGACTCTACTGGCGAAAGCCGGTCCACGGTAAACACATCGTGCACTTTCCACTGCTTAGGCGTCTGCAACCTATAGGCCGACGGTGCGCCTCTATCGCTCGCGGGAAGGGCCATCTGCCTGTCGCTGTGAAAGACTTCCAGCACCCGAAGGGGCCCAAGGCGCTTCTTAAGCAATTTCTTGTGTAACCCGCGGTCGCCCGGCTGGGTGAGGTGCGTGGCATCCACCCAAACCTCATCGCCTACTGCGTAACTCCTGGACCTGTGACGCGCGTCGTACTGGGCGATCTGTTGCTGCTGAGCTAAGCGCAGCTTCTCCCTAGCGAGCTGCAACTGGCGAACAAACTGGCGGGCTGTCTCGTGGGCTGTACCCTTTTTTACTGCTGCGCCCCTCCCCCCCTTAGCTCGGCCTCTCCGTGATGCAAGTGCTGCCTCCACGAAGAAGTCCAGCTGAGAGGCCTGAGCGTGACCATACGTCAGTTCAAAAGGGGTGAATCCCGTGACGGCGGAACGAGAGTCATTAATGGCGTACTCGACCGGGGTACACCATAAATCCCAATCGTGCTGGTTGGCGTCGACGTACGCGCGCAACATGCGTTCGACCGTGTGGTTTGTGTGCTCTGCCTGCCCATCACCTTGAGGGTGGTACGGCGTGGTAGAGGCAACCTGGACTCCCATCAACCGATGTAGCTCGAGATGCATCTCATCCCTGAAGCGGGAGTCCCGATCACAGACGATCTTCATGGGAGCGCCGTGCAAACGCCACACTTGGTCGAAATACATGCGCGCGATCTGTGCAGCTGAGCTGTCAGCGTAAAGCATGGGAACTACGTGCACCATCTTGGACAACTTGTCCGTGAAGGTAGCAAACGCGTCGTACCCTCGCTCTGTGCGGGGCAGCCCAGTGACGAAGTCGATACTAACCACTTGCCACAGTCTTACTGGGACTTGCAAGGGGTTAAGCTGACCGTCTGGATACCCGTTGCGTGGCCGGGTCTGTTGGCACACAACGCAGGATTTGCACCAGTCGGTGACATCCTTGCTCATGCGTGGCCACCAAAAGCGACGGGATACTCTGTCCAGTGTCTTATCCCTTCCTGTGTGCCCTGCTGCTTGGGACTCGTGTGCTTCGCGCATCACCAGCTCTCTGAGGGGGGAATCCTGAGCTAGCACTAGCTGATACCGCCCTTCTGCCACTCGCCATATCATGTCGTCTACCATGCGAAATGTGTCTGTCCTCTGATGTGGGGCTGCGACCAGTTCCTCCTTCAACGAGCTGAGGTACCGGCTGCGTTCGTATTCCGCTTGCAAGGCGCGGACGAACTCATCAGCCTTCAGTGGGCCTGATGCTGCCCTGGCCCTTGCTGCAACCCCTGTAGTGACTAAAGGCTCGTCGGGTTCTGCCTCACTGTCCTTTCGCGCAGGCGGCGCCCGGGGCTTTGCCCTGCTGGCTGCTGGGGCCCACACCAGAAGGACCGGCCAGCGCAGCGGGGGTCGACCTCCATCAGGGGACTCGAAGAGGTGGTTGGGACGACCTTTTTCGTCCTTCGTGTCAAAGACTTTGACCGGATGAAGCCCATACTTGGGGTGAATCAACCGCCTCCAGGGGGCGTCATAGTCTGGCAGAAGGAACATCGCCGAGGTGTTTTCCGGATCGGCGCGCCACTCAGCAAGGAAATGCCGAAGAATTCTTTCTATCAAGTCTGAATCCTTCGTGTAAGGGGGGCTGCACCAAACGTGTTTCCCGCGCCACTTTTCCTTCAAGCAATCGGTCCAATAGGTGTCAACCTGCCGGTTAACGCCCATGGAGTCGCAACACGCGTCAACGTCAAACACCCCGTACTGGGCTGCTATCTCCTCAAAGCGCTCCCTGATCAGCTTCCAGTCCTGGCGATCTACGACCTGGTCGTAGTGGGAGCTACTTTCCGGGGGCTTAACGGGCTCAGGTACCTTTCCGGCTGCCTTTGGATGACTCTGGGCCTCAGGGTGGGGGAACTTCGGGTGACTCTGGACTTCTGCTGTGGCCTGTTCCCTAGCTCGGTCTGCTCTGGTCATGACTGCTAGCGATTCGGCATCCCTCAAGGATTTCTCGCCTACTGCTAGGGTGGCAGCTGCGTCCAACCAAAGGGCCGGCGACTCTACCCACGTGAGCCCATTCAGATGGGTGAGCTCACCAATGACCGGTGCTGGACTGGTGGGAGGGAAGGACTCGTCCTCGGAATCACTATACTCGAAGGTGGCGCCTAAGACAGATGTGGGATCCTCGGCCCCTTCGCATCTCTTGCCTTTCGGCTCAGAGTACTCGGGTCCATCAGATCCATCGGTGGTGCAATCCACTGCCCTGAGGACAGAGGTAGGATCCTCGTCCTCTTCGGACCCCTTGCCTGCCGGTGCGGAGTCTCTGGGCCCATCCGTGGCGCGATCCACAATCCCTTTTTCCTTCAACCCTTCTCTGGCTGACATTTCTTGATAGTCTGGTCGCCGGGACTGCGCGTCTGGTACTACTAAACAGCGCCCTGGCACGTGCTCCATCTGATGGACTCCTACCTCTACCAGGTCCTCGTACCAGCGAGCCTGACGTCGGCTGAGCTCCCTAGCTGGGGCGAAGAGCCACTGAAGGGGTTTATGGTCTCCCATGAGCTTAAATGATGTGAAAATCAGATAATGTCTCCAGGTGACCGTGGTGCAGTGATGGATGGCACAAAGCTCCCGTTCCCCAGCGTGATAGTTCTGCTCAGCGCCGGAGAACTGCCGGCTTTCAAAGGCCAAGGGCTGTAAGCCTCGTCCCTGATCCTGCATGAGTACACCCCCTAGTGCTACTCCGCTGGCATCTGTCTGCACAAAAAAGGGTCTGGAGCCGTCTGCTGCACCCTTTTGATCGGGTAGGGCCAAGGCTGGGGAGGAGATCAAGGCAGTTTTTAGCTGTTTAAATGCTGCCTTTTCATTCTCGCCCCAGGTCCAGTCCACGCCGGATTTGGTGAGGCGGGTCAACGGGTACGCGATATCCGCGAAGTTCTGGATGTACCTCCGGTAGAAGCCACACATGCCCAGAAACTGTCGCACGTGTGTGACAGTTTCTAGGTCTGGCCAATCGCGTACCGACGCAACCTTATCCTGCTGTGGACGACATCCATCCCGATCCACCACATGCCCTAGGAACCGGACTGATCGCTTGCACAATTTGACTTTCGACTTTTTGAGGTAGACTGAATTCTTTCGGCATGCCTCCAGGACCTGGCGGAGGTGGTCGAGGTGTACCTCATGGGCGCTCTTACCCGGAACCTCAGCTGAGAAAATCATGATGTCATCTACAAATACTCTGCAAAAGGGTAGGTGCCCGAGGTACTGTTGCATCATCCTTTGCCAGGTGCTTGGGGAGTTTGACAATCCCATGGGCATGACCAACCACTCGTACGCTCCAAAGTGCGTAGTCATTGCGGTTTTCTCCACGTCCTCTGCTTTCATAGGAACCTGCCAAAATCCCCAAAGGGCATCCATCGTAGAGAAGATGGTAGCCCCTTGTAGGTCATCTAAGAGACTCTGTACATCCGGGAGGGGGTACTTATCCTTGATTGTGATCTCATTGATCTGTCTGTAGTCAATGACTAGACGCAACTCTTTGGGATTACTTGGCTTGAGGACCATCAGCACGGGGCAGCCCCACGGAGAGGCCGAGGGTCGTATGTACCCTTTGGCTAAGAGCTCATCTAGTTGTTGCCGGAGTTGCCGCAACTCCTCCTGCGACAACTTGTACCCTCGCCGGTGCAAGGCGTTCCCACTCCAATCTGGCCTGAGCCGGATGCCGGACTTGAATTCCCTTGACTGGACTGATTCCGGCAGCTCTGTGCAAATGACATCTGCGAACTCCTTTTCCAGGTCCCTAAGCTGCTGCCAGATTTCCGGCGACACCGTCTCGTCTATCTCGTCCTCCGGCGGTTCCGGGGAGGCCTGAGTAGTCTGTGGAGCTGGCGGCGAGGTAGTACCTGGCGGGGCGGCCGGTACCGGCGGGTCTGTGGTCTGCGGAGCTGGCGGCGGGACTGGTGCCGAGGCTCGCGACTTCTGACTCTGAGGACTCGGGACAGTGGGGACTTTTGGTCCCGGTGGCTGCTCGGTGGAGGGGCCACTTTCAGCACCAGGCTGACCGACTGCTGCGACCTGGTCACGCCAACGCACTCGCTTACGCCGTGCTCGGGGTCGTCGCTCCGCGACCAGACCCCGGCCCTGCTGGAGCGCCGCGGCCGCCTGCGCGTGCCAGGTGGGTGGCTTCCCGGCCGCGTGATCCTCTATCGCCTGCCTACGCACCGCTGGTGGAAGCAACGCAAATGCTCCGTTCGCCTCCTGTTTGCTAGCGAAAAAGCTGAGAGGGTCAGGGTGATCCCCGGCCTCGTCGACCGTACTCGCAAATCCCTGTGGCCTAATAGACTCGACCACCGCCCCTACTCTCTGCAAATGACACGCTCCTTCCACGTCACTATAGCCGGACTCGGAACTGTCCGAGACCAACCCTCCCGGCCCCTCAGACTCCTCAGCTCCGTCCGGCACCGCTGCGCTGGGACGCACGCTGACTTCACCATCCTCGGACCCGGAGGAGGGTTCTGACGCTAGGCCTGCTACGACATCGTTGGGGGAATCTTCGTCGGAGTCTCCCCCCCCCTTGTTGCAGGCCAACGCGCCAAAAGTCCCATCGGGGCCGAGGTAGACGACGAAAGCCTGCTCCTCTCTGTTTCGGAGGGTCCGCAGGTCCCGGCGAGCCCGACGTTGGCTCAAAAGGACTCCCTGTACCAGTGCCATTGCTGTGTCCTTGGACCGACTGGGGTCCGGTGACCCCGGCGAACAGCCGGTGATGACGACCTCTTCCCTGCCCTTGGTGAACCGGACCGAACCCCAGTTCTTATAATCCAGCGTAACTGGGGAAAGGTTCGCCAGCCAAGGACCCCCCAGGATGACATCCACCTTGAGGTCGAGTGGCATTACCCGAAGCTCAACCTGCTGGCCGTAAGACCCCTTCGACGTCTCAGCAAGGAGCTTGGGCCTGATGCAGGAATTAGCATCATATGTGGTGCCGTCAGCCACTCGAACTCGCATGGCTTGCTCGTGGCGCACCGGCTTGACGCCGGAGAGCCTCTGCAGTGTACTCTTTGCGATGATATTGGTGGATGCTCCCGAATCCACTAACACCTTGACTCTGACGCCCGCAATCCAGGCCCAAAACAGCAACAACGTCGGTGTGCGACTGTGCCTGTCGAAACTCCTCGGGCGCGCTCCCATCGAGGACACCGCCGCCAGGGACTCACACCAGCTCGGACTGATATCGCCGTCCTGCATTATGCAGTCCAGGCGGGTGACTGACGTTTCTGCGTCGGAGTCACAGTCCGGGAGGCAGTAAGTACACGCGTCCGCTAGCAGGCCGATGGCGACTGCTTTCTGAACCGCGCTGCGCTCTGGGAAGTCTGGGGGGGACACCGCGACTTGGACTGACGCTGCAGCCAGTTTAGCCGCTATGTGCTTTCTGACTTGCTCGTCCCGGTGCATCAGCTCATTGTCTTGCTGAAGTTCCCTATTCTCCCTTTCCAACTCCTCCTTTACGAAGGCGTGGAAGTCCGCATGGCGCTCTGTTGAGGTAGAAGCCGGGTCCCTACCCTCCAACTCGTACCTGCGCTGCAATCGAGAGGTTCGAAGCGCCTTGTCTTCAGGAGTCAGCCATGGTCTGCGTTTCGGGCCCAAAGCCTGGCGAGCCCTGCTTCGGGTCAACCACGGCCGACTGGGCTTTGAAGTTCTCTCTGGTGGTGAGAGTTCTTCTCCTTCGGCAGGCTTGGGTTTGGCAACGCGAACAAACCGTCCGAACTCCTGATCCAAGATGGCTTTGCGTCGGCGATTGAACTCGCGCACCCTGACGAGCCGCTTCAAGCGCTTATCTAACTCTTCTCGATTCAACTGGGGCTTACTAGTCGTAGGTCCAAGCTTCTGGCTCATCCGCATTTGCCCTGCCCTCCAAAGCGCAAGGGACTTGACCGGCCGGACCTCTGACTCTTCCAGCTTTAGATACCTTTCTAGCGCCCTGATGGCGGAACGCAGGCGAGCACTTGGCTGCTGGGCCTGAAAGGCTTTCCTAACTCTGGGGGGTAAACGCTGAGCTCTGAACTTCCAGTGCCCGCGAACACTCGCAACATCCGACCCCTGGTTCTCCAGGTGCTGTTGGTAGACTGCCCGTGGCTCAACTGTGTGGCTCGACCGGTTTTTACCCCGGGTGTCCGCACCGGTGATCCAACAGAGCAGCTCCCACGGCTCCTCGGGACGCGGAACCGAGGCGGTTACTGGGGTTCTGGCGGACTTCCAGAAGTTTGCCTGCTCTCTTTGGACGCGCTGCTCGACCTGTTCCCGCTCAGGAGGCTCTGGGCTTTCCGTGCGGGTGGCGGCTAGCAGGTCTAAACCTTCCTGCTCATACCTCTCGACTCGACTCTGGCTCTTGAGGTGGCGCCTGGCGCTGCCACTAAGGTGTCTCCCACACCTTCTCCACCTATCACGCAGCACCTGCATCGCTGTGGACGCTGGCGCGGGGCCCTTTTGTCCCCCTGACCCCGCAGTGACGGGGCCCGCGCCCTTTACTGCGGGGAGGACGCCCCGGGCTGGGGAGCGTCCTCCTGGACAAAATCCAAACCGATGGCAGCCAAAGCTTCCTCCACCGACTCGTCCCCTATTAACGCCAGGGTGTCCTCCAGGAGGCACTTGGCCCACTCCTTCGGGCGCTGGCTCGCCTGCGGACAGTCGCGGGCATAATGGTCCATGCTCTTGCACAGACGGCAGCCCTCGTACTCTGGGGAGCCGAGTCGTTGCCCTGTGGGTGTCGGAGCGCCAGCGGATGTCGCCATGGCTAGCAGCTCCTCCGTGACATCTACGTGGGCCAGCAACTGGACCGAGCGGCTCGTCTTATCCTGGCTCTGCCGCAACTCCCGCTCGGCCTCTATGGCCCAAGTCAGGAGTTCGTGGCGGCCTTTACTGGCCGTCCGGCTCAGAGTCAGGACCGCAGCGCCTTTCCTCTCGGCTATAAGGAAGACCTTCCTCCTTATCTCCGGTATCAATCCCGTAAGGAATATCTCCAGCAGCTCCTCTTCCGGCACCGGAGAGGTGAGCTCGTGGGCAGCCAGCATGCTCACGATGTCGTGAGCAAGGTGCACCCCGTCCCAGAACTCGCGGACCGTGCGAGTCTGTCTGTCCTGACTTTGACGCACGCGACGCAGGAACGGACCGATCGACGCCATTTCCCCCTTGTCGGGCATCACCAGTTGCGCCAAGGGAACCACTATGACGTCCAAGGTGAGGTTCTTACCTTCCCGAGCCTCCGTCAACACCGAGGAAAGCTCGCGGTACTCGGAGCTGAGTTTGCCGAAGCAGTGTCTGGCCACTTCTGACAGCAGGGAGTGGTCCGGCAACACCTTCTCCTCACCCCCGCTCTCTAGTGGTCCCAGACGCGCCATCTCCATGGCGTAGCGCACCGGCTCCAGTTCCCGAACCTCCCTGACTTGCCGAACAAATCGGAGGAGCCGACCAAAGACGTGGGACGACCCCTCCACCTCTGTGTGGTATTTGTCCACTGCCTTCTCCATGGCTCTGGTGGCCTCCTTGAGAGCGTGCTGCTCGTCCTTACGACTGTAATGGCTCCGGGGCTCCCTGTAACGAGAGGAAGACGAGAAGGTGACCTGGCTGTCGCCATCCCCGTCTTCGCCATCGCCGCCAGGGTCCTCGTCCGGACTCCCCGGGCCTCCCGGCCCTCCAGGGTCACCGCCCCCCGAGCCACCAGGACCACCATGACTACCGGCACCGGGCATCTCCGAAAGCTCGTTTGGCTCCGAGTGCTCCAGTTGAGGGACCATCCCCCCCCCGTCTCCCGGTGTGTCTGCCGCCTTAGGAATCGGAGGTGGCATCACAGCCGGAAAGTGGTCGAAAGCACCGGGCCACACGTCCGCGGCGCAAAACCCACACACCGGCAGGTACACCTTTTTCATGAACGCCACCACACTTCTCTTAGCGCTCGCCTGACACGCCCACATACGCACCGGGCTCTCCTCGTGCCCGCACCCACAGCGAGCGCAGCTCTCTGCGACGGACGCCAAGGCTGTCGTGAGACTGTGAATCACCTGGGCCCCGAGGACCCTGTCCTCGTCCGAGATCCTTGCCTTCAGGCACTGCCTGATCTGGCTGGTAGGGTGTAAGCACCCGGCGACCTGACCAAGGGTGCGATACCTACGAGCAGCGTCGTAAAACAGGCGCTGGGCATCGATCCCCGAGGTGGCATACCCGACCACGTGCTTCCGGAGGGCGTCGCAGACCTGTATAGGAAGGGAAATAAAGTCCCATGAGTGCGGTGGAGACGCTGTCACGTCCGCGCGCGACTCCTCCGGAGGGCTTTGAACGTCCCGGTTCTCGACGTCACAGGTGACGACGGAAGCCGGCTCTACCAGCTCATGTCCCTCTCGGGAGATGGGCGTCTCCTGAACCGGACTCGACGCTGCTGCTGAGGGCCCCCGAGCGTCTGACTCCACGGGCCCTGGGGGCGAGGCCTGAACCAGGGCGAGCCTTTGGACTTGTGACTCTATGACCGCCTGCAGCCTTTCCTCCAGCTGGGCCTCGGCTGCCGCTCGCCGCTCCTCGGCGGCTACCTGCTGAGCGACGCTCTCGTCGACAGCCAACTGCCGGGCAGTCTCCCGGGCTTCTGCGGCCAGCCGGTCTGCAGCCCAGCGCTCTTCGACAGCGCGTCGCTCGGAGACCCTGCGTTCCTCGGCAGCGCGCTGATCGGAGATCCTGCGCTCCTCGGCAGCTCTTTGACTCTCTTGGAGTTGCCGAGATAGCTGTTCCAGGCGAGCCTCGGCAGCTGCCTCCCGAGCTTGCGACTCCTTCTGCCAGGCTTCCTTCAGCTCTTGCAGGTCCTGACTGTTCCTGCTCGAAGTGGACTCCGGGGACGACGACGTGTTCCCTAAGGAAGTCGGACCGGGGTGCGGGACCGATGGTGCTCGACTGGGCTTCCGGGTGCGAGGCACCGGGCGACTGGGGCCGCTCGGCTTAGGCGCCTGAGTCCTGGGCCTCGGACGTTCCGCGGGATGCTCTTCCTCCGATGAGGACGAGAGGGGAGCAAACCGGTTCGACCGGTTCCCACCGGGGGCTGCGGAACTCGGAGGTGCTGTACCTGACTTCCTAAGACCCCTGTGTGACTTCCGGGTGCGGCCGCTCATTCTGACGGCCGCGACGACCGCTCTCCTTACCTCCTGGAGGTCCGCCCCTTGGCGTACCAGCTCCCCTGGTCTGCCGGCGTTGATGGCAAAGACAGAGAATCTACACCTCTCAAGGGAGTTGTGAGGGTCCTCGCGTTTTTGCTGCATCAACACCCTGGACTCGGAGACTGACTGCTGGTGGATCTCCAGGCGATACGCGCCGTCCTCGGAGAGCCCATAGTCCTTGAGCTGGAACCACATTAGCCCTGACAGCGGGTGGTCTTTCCCCAGGCGCTTTAGGCCTCGACGGATGTCCTGCCACATAGACTCCTGGTCGGAATCCGAGCAAGAGCTGACACTGGATGAGGTTC